>JABUQX010050036.1:15000-22250 GCA_015478945.1 Trachelipus rathkii
GAACATAAAACTGGTAACTCATTACAGACCTATTATTAAACACATATATTTATTAACATTTATTTTACTTAATACTTTTTACTTAATTCTTTAATTTATAAATTTTTTAAAAAATTGTATGGTAAGAAGAAAAAAAATTCAGAGTGTCTGATATATAATCATTTTATTTACTACAATTGTACGAAATTTTAATAAAAACATTAACATTACACTACCTTAAAGCAGTAAATTCAGTAAAATCAATAGAGGTGTTACCTAACACCTAGGGGGGATTAGTTGCTTTTGTTTTACTGTTTACTGCTTTAACTCTTGTTTTACTGCTTTAACTTTCTGCTTACTTGCTTTAACTTTCTGCTTTATGCTTTAACTTTCTGCTTTACTTCTTTTTTTTTTTTCTATAATTTTCTTAAAAGGCTTTACTGCTTTACTTTCTGCTTTACTGTTTTAACTTCCTGATATTTACTGCTTTAAACTCATATATTTATTAACATCATACCTTAAAGCAGTAAATTCAGTAAATCAATAGAGGTGTTATTACCTAACCACCTAGGGATTAGTATGCTTTTGTGTTGTTTTACTGTTTACTGCTTTAAAACTATCTCTTTACTGCTTTAACTCTCTGTTTTACTGCTTTTAACTATCTGCTTTACTGCTTTAACTCTCTGCTTTACTGCTTAACTATCTGCTTTACTGCTTTTACTTTCTGCTTTACTGCTTTTAACTCATATATTAATTAACATTATGTGTTCTTTTATTTTGTTTTTATACTTTTTATTTTTATTCTTTTTATTCTTTTTATTTTATTTTTATTATTTTACTTTTATTATTATTTTATTTTGTTTTAATACTTTTTATCTTTTTATTATTTTTATTATTTTACTTTATTATTATTTTATTTGTTTAATAACTTTTTATTTTTATTCTTTTATTCTTTTTTATTATTTTACTTTTATTATTATTTTATTTTGTTTTAATACTTTTTATTCTTTTTATTCTTTTTATTTTATTTTTATTATTTTACTTTTATTATTTTTATTTTATTATTTTTATATTATACTTAGTGTATTTACTCATGGCCTATTGCCTATTATTATTTACTTTACAAGATTTACTTTTACACTCACACCGATTTACTTACACTCACACACAGATTTACTTACCCACAACACACACACACCACACACACAGATTTACTTACACACACACACAGATTTACTTACACTCACACAGATTTACTTACACTCACACACAGATTTACTTACACACACAGATTTACTTACAGATTTACTTACACACAGATTTACTTACACACACAGATTTACTTACAGTCACACACAGATTTACTTACACACACACACACACACGCACACTCACTTACACACCCACACACACACGCACACTCACTTACACACCCACACACGCACACTCACTTACACATAACGTATAATTTATTAAAAAACATTTTATGTTTTAATTAAACACGTACATTTATATTACTCATTCAAATATAACTAAAATTATTTCAAAGTTTCTTAAAACTTCTATAATAAATCAATCATTATCTTTGAACAAAGAATTTATTATTAACTGTTAATACTTTTTGTTTATAAATTTTATAACTATCAAGTTTTAAAATAACTTTTACTAAAATTTTATGAAATTTTATTAAAAACATATATTTTACGTACCTTAAAGCAATTAAATCAGTAAATCAGCAAGGCTAGCCCCTAGCACCCCTCTACACCAAGCTATGCCACGTTTTGTTCTTTTGACTTACTGCTTTACATCATCTTTAGCGATGGTAATAAGTATAAAATAACAAAATAAATTCTTCTCTGCTAACATAACATGTATTTTATTAAAATCATTCTAAGTTTTTATTTAAAAATAACAATTATTCACTTACATTTATATTATTCGCTCGATGTTAACTAAAAATATTTCAAAGTAAATAATTTGGATTTTCTTTATTATTATCTATGTACATTGACAATCCAACACGAGAAAACACAACAACCCGCACTCGTTACAGATACGAAACTGACCTCTCTCTGTAAAATGGGTTGAAATAACTACTTTAGCCCTAAATTTAGGATAATCCGTTTTGTACTCCGTGGCGATTTAGGCCTAATACCAGGTCAAAATATATTTCAAACTGACCTTTTTCTGTAAAATGTGGTACAATAACTACGTTAGGCCTAAATTTTAGGTCTAAATTTAGGATAAACCTTTTTATATCACAGGGCGGATTAAGCCTAATACCAGTCAAAAGGTAATTCCAGTATATACAAGAATTGAGAATCAATGTTATTATTTTATAAATATATTTATAAAATAATAACATTGATTCTCAATTCTTGTATATACTGGAATTACCTTTCTTGTGAGTGGCCGGAGTAATCCTTATCTCTATATGACCTCGTATGTGATTGGTCGAGAATTATTTTATCGCTTTTTGGTTTTTAAGGTATGAAAAAGCATGTTTTTTCATATCCTGAGCCCTACCTCTGATTGGATGAAAATTATATTTGAGCAGTCGGATGTTTTAGATCCAAACTCATTTTAAAATCATACTCGTTTTGGCTGTTAAGCGGTGCACAAGTTCTCTGGTTTGTAATAAACGTGTTCTATTTTCACTAAGTGTATATCATGATTCACCTTAACAGGTATACCTCAATACAAGACATTGTTCAATGGGAAATCAAGATCCCCGGTAGTAGGGTTTCATTCTTATATAAAAGAAAGCCCGATGGATTTGAATTTTTCAAGTGTGCTACCCAATCACCGTGTTAAAATACCAAGCGTATTTTCGTGAGGCCAAATGAATTATTTTGTATATGTAATCACACTGAAGAGTGGCTTACAGAATATTTTAAACCAAGCTCAGCTTTAAACTGGACCGAAACAGTTATTAGCCTGTGCGAAGAAAAACCAGCGATAAGCAACTTACTCTATCATTTTATAAACATCAAAACATAATCAGCTTGGAAGTTAGATTATGGGTGAGAAATAATGAAACAACCGTATTTGAACCTACATCATTTGGATTCTACATTTCAGGCCTAGCGCAGATGAAATATATGTTAGAGGTACGTAGGCGAATGTTAATACAGACGAAGAAGACATATGTGTTATCTAATTACGTAACCGTAATTTCATTACATGTTATACCAAGAATACTACGCATTTTTAAGAAAAACCCTGACGAATGATTCCTACGCACATCATCGATCCTTCCTAAGTTTCTATAGACGTACAAAAAATTCATTATCTACTTGAAAACAATGGCAGGAAAAGTATTTATGGCAGGTGACCAGAATGTAAAATATCTATTGAATATCTGAACGCGGAACTTTTACGTATGTGTTTAACTGAAGGTATTACTGAGACACACAAAACTATATCATCGATAATGATATAAATGATTGGGCATATTTGCAAAAGATTTAAGAATTTAATGATTAAAATAGGGCGAAAACATCATGTGGAAAGTGTAATATATTAATTAATATTCCTGTATTAATTAATGTTAACCTTATATATAAAACCATTGTAAATATATTTAACACTCTTGTATATACTTTAATGTTTTTTTATCCTTATATATTATACTATATATATATATTATATAATATATTATATATATATATAATATATATTATATATATATATATATATATATATATATATAATATATATTATATATATATATATATATATATATATATATATATATATATATAGATATAATATATATTATTATAATATTATATTAGGTCTGTGATTATTGAATACTAATTAGAAAGTACAGATTATATTAACCTTTTTTTTTAGGTCTAAAACATTCGCCTGCTCAAATATAATTTTCATCCAATCAGAGGTAGGGCTCAGGATATGAAAAAACATGTTTTTTCATACCTTAAAACCAAAAAGCGATAAATTAATTCTCGACCAATCACATACGAGGTTCATTATAGAGATAAGGATACATTCGGCCACTCACAAAAAACGTAATTTCATCTATTCAAGAATGTGTCTCAATGTTATATTTTATAAAAATACATTTTTATAAGAATAACAATTGATTCTCAATTCTTGTATATACTGGAATTACCTTTTGACCTTGGTATTAGGCTTAAATCCGCCTTGTGATACAAAAAGGTTTATCTAAATTTAGACCTAAATTTAGGGCCTAACGTAGTTATTGCACCACATTTTTACAGAAAAAGGTCAGTTTGAAAATATTTGACCTGCGTTATTAGGCCTAATCGCCACGGAGTACAAAACGGATTATTCCTAAATTTAAGGGCAAAGTAGTATTTTCAACCCATTTTAAAGAGAGAGGTCAGTTTCGTATCTTTAAGGAGTCGGGTTTTTGTGTTTTCTCGTGTTGGATTGTCAATGTACTAGATAATAATAAGAAAAATCCAAATTATTTTAAATAAACTTTTGAAATAATTTTTAAGTTAACATCGAGCCGAATAATATAAATGTAAGGAGAAAAAACTGTGAATAATTTTGTTATTTTTTAAATAAAAACTTAGGAATTGATTTTAATAAAATACATGTTATGTTAGCAGAGAAGAACTTATTTTTGTTTATTTTTATACTTATTACATCGCTAAAGATGATGTAAAGCAGTAAGTCAAAAGAAACAAAACGTGCATTAGGCTTGCGTGTAGAGGGGTGCTAGGGCGACTTTACTGATTTCTGATTTTTGCTTTAGGTACGTAAAATTATATGTTTTTAATAAAATTTCATAAAAATTTAGTTAAAAGTTATTTTTAAAACTTGTTAGTTAATTAATAATAAAACAAACAAGTATTAACAGTTAATAATAAATTCTTTGTTCAACGATAATGATTGATTTATTATGAAGTTTTAAGAAACTTTTGAAATAATTTAGTTTATATATGAATGAGTAATATAAATGTACGTGTTAATTAAAACATAAAATGTTTTTTAATAAATTATACGTTATATGTGTAAGGGAGTGTGCCGTTATAGGTGTAAGTGAGTGTGCGTGTGTGTTTGTGTGTGTGTAAGTTGAGTGTGCGGTGTGTGTGTGTGTGTAAGTAAATCTGTGTGTGACTGTAAGTAAATCTGTGTGTGGTGTAAGTAAATCTTGTGTGTAAGTAAATCTGTATGTGTGTATAAGTAAATCTGTGTGTGAGTGTAAGTAAATTCTGTGTGAGTGTAAGTAAATCTGTGTGTGTGTAAGTAAACCTGTGTGTGTGTGTGTTGTGTGTGTGTGTGTTGGTGTGTGGTGTGTGTGTAAGTAAATCTGTGTGTGAGTCTGTAAGTAAATCGGTGTGAGTGTAAGTAAAATCTGTGTAAGTAAATAATAATAGCAATAGGCATGAAGCTAAATAACACCTAAGTATAATAAATAAAAAATAATAAAAATAAAATAATAATAAAAGTAAAATAATAAAAAAAGGAAAGATGCAATCTTTTTTACTTATAGATAAATTTCTTGTATATGCAATAGTTGGATTTAATTCTTGCGAATAAATTTTCAAAAAAAAAAAAAATTTTATGAAAATTTTAAAAATTTTCGTTATGAGAGTTTACAATAAAAATTATCTAAGTAAAAAAGAAGTATCTCGCCACAAGTATGCAAGCTTCACCAAAAAATTATTGAATGTTAGATCGGGATGAGAGAGTAAAAAAAAATTTACAATTTTTACACTTTTTAAATTCAAAAAATGGGTTTGAAATTTTGAGACAACACTGATCACAGAACACATCAAAAAATCGAAATTTTAATAGTAATTATTGCTAGAGTAAATGGAACCAATCTAGCATATTTACAAGTTTGAAGATCAATTCACCAAAAAATTCTGAAAGTTAATATGAAAAATAGTCAAAAAACATGGATTTTGAAAATTTATGAAAATTCTGAAGTTATAGACTATACAAGTCACATGGAAAAATAACCAGAAAACAACGATTATTGTAATGAGATATATCGACAAAAGAACATACTTATATAATGAGTGAGTTAGAATATAGTCAAAATCGGATTTTATAATTCAGTTAAATTTTATGTACATTTCTATTAGTGGGGACGAAAATGGGACAACATGCCCCAGCCAAAAAATTAATTGAAATATACCTCCACCTATAAAGAAAACAAAAACTACAGCCATACGCAGATAAGTACAAAACTTGGGAGGGTGCTTTATAATCAGAACTTTATAACAGTAACAACAGCTACTGATTAAACGAAATAGATATCTCTGCTACTATCAAAGAAAAGAAACACGAAACCTAAAAAATCAAAACAAAGGGGCCAAAGACTACGCGATTTGACAATCCATCTTATCTTACCATTGGAAAAGGCTTTCATTAAACATTAATATGCAGTCAGACCCTCATATAATGAAAAATGTATTAAAAATACAAAGCAAGAAAATAGAAGAATATGATTATCAGGCAATAAAGTGATAATAACCAAAATATGAAAAGCCATAACCTATCAAAATATACACAGTGGATAATTAATAGTAACGAATACTTATAAAAAATAAAAAGTATTAAATAAAATAATAATAAAAATATAAAAGAAAACATTAAAAATATATATATAATTTAAATAATTAATTTATTAAAGCTTAAAGCAGTAAAGTACTATGTAAATAAGTTATAAGCATGATAAAGTGCAAGATATAGTTATAAAGCAGTTAAATAGTCAGAGAGTTAAAAGCATAAAGTCATATAGTATTAAAAGCAGTAAAACAGAGAGTTATTAAAATAGAAAACAGTTAATATATGACTAAGTAATATATTTATAGTTATAATAAGATAATACCACAGATCAAACAATGAACGGGAGGTAAACTTATATATAAAATCTATAGTTATATAATAATAATATACATATATAAATTAAGATATATATATATAATATATATATATATAATATATATATATATATATATATTAATAATATATTATAATATTATATATAATATATATAATATATTATATAATATATAAGTATATATAATATCAATATCATATATCCCCTAATAGAGTGTTAAGTAATAACAACCTGATATCTAATTCCATTTTCTATTACTAATTTATATTTTCTATTAAGGGGAAACTATTATATAATATTAATAATATATGAGTATTAATAAGTCTCAAGTAAATATAAAACATTGTGTGAGTTAATAAACATGAGCTATAAATGACAGAAAGTTATAAAGCTAAGTGTAAAGCATGATAAGTTTAAAAGCAGT
>JABUQX010050037.1:0-2500 GCA_015478945.1 Trachelipus rathkii
TATAATATAGAAATATGAAGAAGATAGATATAATATGATATATGATAAATATATAATATATACAACTATAATATATATATATATGAAGAAAGGTAGAATGGTATATTAAGAATAGGGAAATGGTGGTAAGTTCAAACATAATAAGACTGAGATCCCTGGCAACACCACTCACAGAGCAGGCTGGTAAATACTGTGACAATCTAGATTGTAAAATGAAAACACAATACTATAATGTTTAATTATGTTAACAATAAACAGTAAGATTAAATAAGTATAGTTATAACAAATAGAGTAAAAGTATATATATATTGTTTACACACACAACTGTATATATAACGACCCAGTCTCCGCCTCTTTAACGCGTGAAGTCTTGTCTGCAGCACTTGGTATACTCCAAGGATTCTGACAGGGCATGTGACACGCATCGCTACTTCTAAGCTACTTTCCTTGATTTTCTTGCTGGCTGTGGCCTTGTCTAGTTTTCTTCAGATCAGTTCCATTTGCTCTTATTGATGGTGGAGCAAACTCTTTCTCCTTCTTGCACTTTCTGTAGTGTTCTTCAGGGTTCTGTTTTATCTCCACCTTTATTCCTACTTTTCTTTAACGGTCTTCTTAGCTGGACTTCTAACTCTGTTCACTCTTATGCCGATGACTCAACTCTCCATTCCTTCACTCATTTCAAATGTGCTCCCTCATTTGTATCTAGAGTTGCCTCTCGTCTACAGCTTTCCGATTCAATTCTTGCCGATGTGGTCGGGATTTCTCAGTGGGCTAACCGCATTCTTGTGAAATTCAACTCTTTAAAAACTCAACTTCTTCATATCTCCCTCTCTAAACACCTCCCAACTTTCCTATCCCCTTCGACGGCTTTAATGTCTCACCTGTAAATAACATAAATATTCTTGGACTGAACATAAAAGTGAATTGTCTTGGAGACCTCATATCAAATCGGTTGCTAAAATGGTCTCAATGAAGCTGGGAATTCTGTTCAGATTGCGTGAATTTTTCTTCTGTTCAGTTACTCCAGTTATATAAGAGTCTTATTCGCCCCTGTATGGAATACTGTTATCACATTTGGGGTGGATCCGGTTCCACCCTCCTTTTGGATAGTGTTGAGGCTAAGGCTAAGAGACTAATAAACTGTCCAATACTTTCTATTTCCCTTGACCCTCTTTCTCTGCGAGGTGATATTAGTGCCCAATCTCTTTTCTATAGGTATTACAACGGCAGGTGCTCGAGACAATTGACCTCTCACATTCCTCAACCACTGCGTCGCCCTCGTAAAACAAGAGGTGCCTTACTCTCACATGAGTATTGTGTGAATATTGGAGACTCAAGGTTTACTCGTTGTGGTGCCTCCTTCTTTCCAGCCACATCTGTTTTGTTGAACTAATTGCCTTCATCCATTTTTCCTGCAGTATTCAATCTTCCTCTCTTTAAGTCTCGCGTCTGCGCCCACCTGAGGGAATTGCGTTAGACAAGGGACTGGGTGAATTTACTTTCCTTTTTGTTTTTTTCTTTTCATTCTTTTTTGTTTTTTTGTTTTGCCCCCTCCATTGGAAAGGGCCCTGCCCGTGAATGGTGATATCGTATATATATATATATATATATATATATATATATATATATATATATATGTATATATAGTTGTTGTTATATATATATATATATATATATATATATATATATATATATATATATATAATAAATTAATGATTATTAGTGGTCGTCGTCCTATGTGTGGCTCGCCTAAAATTTTTAAATTCTTAATTTGCTCGCGATAGACTAAAGGTTGGGCACCACTGCTCTAGAGGGTATTTGATTTATATAAAAAACGTAAATTTTTTAAGTTATAAACTTAAAAAGAATAAAATATGTTTAATTTTTTTTTTTTTAATTTTTTTTAATTTTTTTTAATTTTTTAAATTTTTAAATTTTTTAAAATTTTTTAAATTTTTTTTTAAATTTTTAAAAATTTTTTTTAAATTTTTTTTAAATTTTTTTAAATATTTTTTTAATTTTTTAATTTTTATTTTTTTTTTTTTTTTTTTCTGTATCGAGGATACACCATAAGAAAGATGTGAACCAAGTTTCGTTGTTCTAAGCCAATATTTCAGTTTTGTGGGGCTGGTGACCCCCCTTTGGGATGTGTACGGCTATTTAACCCATATACGATATGGGTACCTTATATGAAAGGTATATACCGAGTTTCATCTCTAGGTCAATATTTCAGGTTTGGGGTCCCGGAGACCCCCCTTTAGGCTGTGTACGGCTATTTAACCCATATATGATGTGAGTACCTTATATGGTAGGTGTATACCGAGTTTCATCGTTCTATGTCAATATTTCAGGTTTGGGGTGGAATCCCCTCTGTGGGATCCTAGACACCCTATACGGTCTTATAACCATCATATTCGTGATCTATGGACTTGATAACCTATATAAGGACACCAACATTGTTGTTATACGAATGTTTATTAATTCGGCACCGCAGTGGCTC
>JABUQX010050037.1:10000-12500 GCA_015478945.1 Trachelipus rathkii
GTCCATCAGGGGATGAACACTTTACTAACGCTGAGGTATCCCTTGCTTCTCAAACTATTGGGTGAGGGAATCTCGCCGGCCCAATATTGCAACCTGTTCATAACCAACCAGTTTGGTTGTACCGTGTGACCATTCCAAGAACCTTCCGCCACATATTTTCGTTATAGTGTTTTAGCTTCGGTCTTCCACTCTTTTTCAGTTGGTGAATCTTTAGTTACAATGTTGGATATATCGAAAGGTTTTGAAAGAACCTGGCGGCATAAGACTGTTTTCTAAACTTCCCTCTTTTCGTATCTATTCATTTTCACTTACCCATTTTTCTGATTTCCATTCCAGACCCTTTATAGTAGATGATGTATACGACCACCGCTTGTTCTGTAAATTAATTTAAATTAAATGTGGTGTTCTTCAAAATTCAGGTTTTTCCTTTCCTCTTCATTTATAAATTCTGTTATCCTATCAACCTTCCACTCTTACACCGCAATGGTGGTGGAATACGAGAGGTCAATTCCATCGAGCAAATGCCGTTATAGTACCTATTAAAAAGAGATAGTGCGCCAACTTCGCGTCGCAGAGATAGAGGGTCCAGGGTGTTAGAAAATAGGGGACCGTTTATTAGTCTCTTACCTTTAGACTCAACCCTATCCAAAAGAAGGGTGGAGCCGAAGTTCCCCAATTGTAAGAAAAATACACAAAACTAGGGCGTATAAGGCCCTTATATAACTGGAGTAGCTGTGCAGAAGAAAAAAATTTCCGCAGCTTAAACAGAACTCCCAGCTTCTTTGAGGCCACCTCAGCAACCGTTGTAATATGAGGTTTCCAAGAAAATTTATTGTTTATTTTCAGACTAAGAATGTCTATGTTGCTCACAGGTGAGACGTCAGAGCCGTCGAAAGAGATAGGAAAGTTGGGAGGCGTTTTTTAGAGGGAGATATTAAGAAGTTGAGTTTTTAAAGTGTTGAATTTTACAAGGTTGCTATGACCCCACCAGGAAATTCTATCCAGATCTGTAAGAACAGAATCGGAAAGTTGTGGACGTGAGGCAATTCTAGATGCAAAAGAGGGAACAGATTTGAAATCAGTGGAAGAATGGAGAGCTGAGTCTTCGGCGTAAGAGTGAACAGAGTTAGAAGTGTAGCTGAGGAGATCGTTGATGAAAAGTAAGAATAAAGTTGGAGATAAAACAGAAACTTGAGGAACATCACAATTAAAAGGAAAGGAGGAAGAGGTTGCCCCATCAACTAGTGCTGATATAGAGCGATCAGAGAGAAAACTAGATAAGAGTAAGCAAAGAGGAGGAAATCCAAAGGAAGGGAGCTTAGAGAGCAGTGACGCGTGCCATACTCGGTCGAAAGCTTTCGAAATGTCAAGCGCCACCACACAAGACTCCCTATAGTCCTTAAGGGCAGAGGGCCATACGTTAGTAAGATAGAAAAGTATGTCACCAGTTGACCCTGAGCGGCGAAAGCCACTCTGATGATTTAAAAGAAGGGAATGAGGCTCCAGATGATCCAGGAAATGAGAGTTAGGGAGAATTTCAAAGATTTTAGACACAATACAAGTGAGAACTATAGGACGATAGTTTGAAGGATCAGAACGGCTACCACTTTTCGGAATCTGCTAAACATATGCGCGCTTTCAGCATTGAGGAAAAGTCTTGCTATTGAGGCATAAAGAGAGTGGAGTTGAGCAAGGACAGGCGCCAGCTCAGCTGCACACTCCCTCAGAACATTGGTAAGAATGCCATCCGGATAACTAACCTTCCTGACGTTCATAGATCTCAGGATCTCATGCACCTGATTATGTGTAATCGTAGGTAGAGACATTGGATACCTGAGAGGAGAAGGAGTACGAGGAAGGATCCCAGAATCGTCCAGGGTGGAATTATATGATAAAATAAAGCTAAAGAAATTGGCCTTTTCAGAAGGAGAGTTGGCTTCAGATCCGTCAGAGTGAATTACAGGAGGAGGATGGCAGATTTACAAAAGTTGTTAGAGTATGTTTTTGGCAAGAGGACAGAAATTTTTATCAGTAAGAAGACCCAAGGAGGTTGACACACCTTCTTAGATTAAAAGTGCTCTTAACATCTCGAATAATATCCCTGCAACGATTAGTAGTAGAATGAAAATTAGTAAGAGTGATAGGAGAACGAGTGTTTTTCCATGCCCGATACGCGATGTCTCTCTCCTGAATGGTATGAGAACAGACTCCATCGAACCATGGATTTTGTGGAGAAAAAGATTTAAGTGAAGATGGGATGAACCTGTTCATCCTATTGGTGATCACGGCCCGGCCCTTACGTTTTCAGCAGTGATCGAAGCGTCTTCAGAGTCAAAACAGGATTCATTCCAAGAATAGTTGGCAAAGAAGCGACACAATGCCCAACCAATTACTCCGATTAAAGTACCCGAGAGTACGTTTAGGGAATGGTGGAGCTTCCGGAGAGAGAGTTTTATAATTAAGAGCTACGAGATTGTGGTTAGAGTTACCGATAGTAGGG
>JABUQX010050037.1:20000-27500 GCA_015478945.1 Trachelipus rathkii
TATCGTCATTAAGCAATGAACTTTGTTATGTTAGCAGTTTATTTGTACGTAAGGTATGTTAGGTATGTTGTGATACGTTATGTTATTAGTTCAGATAATGCCATGTTAGCTTTACTGATGTTAATACTTTTCAATGTTAGCATTTATTCGTTGATCAGTATGATAGATAGGTTAGGTTATGATGAATATTTGTTAGGTATTGTTAAATATTGATAAGTTAATGTTAGATTAACATTGATGTCATAGAAATGTTAGAAAAGTGGGTTTATGTTACGTTTTGGAGTAATGTTAGTTACTTTATCGTTATTAGGCATTGAACTTTATTAATGTTAGCAGTTTAATTCGTACTCAAGGTATGTAAGGTATGTTATGATACGTTATGTTAATACATCAGGTAATGCCATGATAGCTTTATTGATGTTAAAACTTTGCTATGTTATCATTTATTCGTTGATCAGTACGATAGACTGGATAAGTTATGATAAATTTTTGTTAGGTTTTGTTAAATATTACTAGGTTAATGTTAAATTAAAATTGATTTATAGATGTTAGAAAGTGAGATTAGAATAAGTTTAAAAGTAATGTTAGCTACTTTGCCGATGATAATCAGGGAGCTTTGTTAATGTTAACAGTTTATTCGCACGTAAGGTATGTTAGGTATGCTATGATGCGTTATGTTCTTAATTCAGGTAAAGATATGTTAGCTTTACTGATGTTAAAATTTTGTTTATGTTGGCAGCTGTTGATAAAAAAACTTTGTTATGTTAGCATTTATTAGTAGTTCAATAGTTAGTTAGGTTATGATTTGATAATTTTTTTGCTAGGTTTTGTTAAATATTGCTATGTTAAAGTTAAATTAACATTGATATGTTATAGATATGCTAGAAAAGTGAATTTAGTTAAGTGCCAGGGTAATGTTTGCTGCTTTACTGAAATTAAGCAGGGAACTTTGTTAGTGCTAGCAGCTTATTCGTACGTAAGGTATGTTTGGTATATTATGATATGTTATGTTCTTAGTTCAAGTAATGAAATGTTAGCATTATTGATAAAACTTTGTTTATGTTGATAGTTTTTGATGTTAAAAACTTTGTTATGTTAGCATTTATTCGTAGTTCAATATGTTAGTCAGGTTATGATATGATCTTTTTTTGTTACGTTTTGTTACATATTACTATCTTAATGTTAAACTAACATTGATATGTTATATATGACAAAATAGTAGGGATACGTTAAGTTTTGTGAGGTAATGTTAGTTACTTTGCCGATATTAAGCAGTGAACTTTGATAATGTTAGCAGTTTATTCGTACGTATGGTATGCTAGATATGTTATGATAGGTTATGTTATTAGTTCAGGTAATGTTATGTTAGCTTTATTGATGCTTAAACTTTATTATGTTTGCATTTATTCATTGATTATATGATAGACAGGTTAGGTTATGATAAACGTTTGCTAGATTTTGTTTAATATTACTAAGTTAATGATAAAATAACATTGATATATGATTAATTGTGATATTTTTGTTAAAAAAAAATAAAGAAAGTAAAAACATGAAATTTTTTTAATAAATTTATGTCGTGTTCATACAAAGAACTCATTTTTATGTAGTGTTTATACAAAGAACTTACTTTTATGTTATGTTTACACAAAATACATGTTTAAATATGATATGCAGTAACGCAGTAGAACATGGCATGGTAAGATCGGATGGGGTATGGTGTTTGTGCTACTGCTTTACTGCTTTAGGGGCAATGAAGTACATATTTTTAATAAAAAATAATTTTTTTTAAAGTAAAAACAAAATGTTTTATAAAATATTTTAAAATAAATAAAATTTTATAAATTTAAAGTTTTATAATAAATTTTTTTTAAAAAATAAAATTTTATAAATAAAAAGTTTTAAAATAAAAATTTAAAAATAAATAAATAAAATTTTAAAATTAAAAGTTTTAAAATAAAAATTTAAAATAAATAAATAGAATTTAAAAAAATAAAAGTTTTAAAATAAAAATGTAAAAATAAATAAAAATTTTAAAATAAATAAATACTTATAAATAAATAATAAAAATAAAACTCTAAATATAGAATAATATTTTGAATATAAATAAACATTAAGCAAAATATAAATGTAATTAAGATTTATAAAATAAACAAAATCTTACCAAACAAAATAAAACAAAACAAACGTTAAATAATAAAAACTTAATAATCACGTGAAAAGTTATAAGATAAATAAACAAAACTTTAAACAAAATGTAAATGTTAAAATAAAACATAAAATAAGAAAATCTAGACAAAGAAAATAAAACAAAATAAATAAATAAAACTTTTAACAAGATACAAATGTAAAAATGAAACTTTTAAAACAATAAAAATTTAACAACCAAAATAAAACATTAAATAAATAAATAAACTTTAAAAAAAAAATTATATGCAAACCGTTGAGAACTGTTTTTGTACAGTGTCATATAGTAAGAAACTGAAATATCACTGGCTTTGTACGTTTAACTCATCAGATGTTTACTCGTTATCCGTATCCTGGGACTGGATGTAATGAACCAATCAGCACCTCGTAATACAATGACGTCATTCATTATAGCGCTTAGTGCTAAGGGGCCAGTTGCTGGAAAGATTTAGATGTGATATAATCTTTGGTGAGGGAGCATGTTTCGTGTAAAATAGATATGAAATAGAATTCACGCCGTTATTAATAAATTTTATGTGTTAAGATAATACACAAAACGAGCTACTTGTAGAAATAAAGACCTGCACATGCTAGAGTCGAAACAGTCATGTGTACAGTAAGAAACCCGGTCGTGTAAGCAGCATTAGGTGACGTTAGTTTAGAGGTGTTTACGAAAAATATTTTGTTAGAGAAGTTCAGAAAAGGTTTGTTATGTTAGACAGTGTGTGATATATTATATACTATAGTAGTAGTGAGGTGTTAGTTGGTAGGTTGTTGTGTAGTATGCGGTTTTATGGTATGGTTGAGGTGTATTATATGTGAGGTTGTGGTTGGTATTTATGTGTGTAGTGGTTTTGGGTGGTTATAGGTATTAGGTGTGGTGTGATGTGTGGGGGTTGTGAGGTATAGAGGGGTTTATGGTGTGGGTTTTGATTTATTGATGTGGTTATGTGGGTGGTGGTGGGTTGGTTGGTTGTTTTTTGGGTGGTGGATGTAGGTATATTGTTGATGATATTATTGTTTGGTTGTGAGTGTGTGAGGTGGATGGTAATGTGTGTTTTGTGGTGTGGGTTTATAGTTGTTGGTTAGGTAGGGGGGTTGTTGGATGGGTGTTAGGTTTGTGGGTATGTGCTGTGGTAATTGGTAATATATATGTTGTTGGTGTGTGTTGGGTTGGTGTTGTATATATTTGTGTGTGTGGGTGTTGTTGTTTTTGTGTAGTGAGTTTTTTGTGGTTTTGGGTGTATGGGTGGGTTATTAGTTAGGAGTTGGTTAGGGTGTGTTGTGTGATGTAGTGTGTTGTTGGGAGGGGGGGGTTGGTTTGGGGGTTTGGTGTTTGGGTTGTGTGGTTTTGTTGTTGTGGGGTTTAGGGAGAGCCGTAATTAATCAATGTGATGTTTGTTAAGCCCAGGTTGGTTTATGTCTTGTTTATTGTTGGCGGGTTTAGAGTAATGTCTCTGAAGGGGGGGGGTCCAGTTAGGTAAGGTGTTTTTGGGGTTTGTTTGTGTTTTGTTGAAAGACTGAAAATTATGTAATGTATTAACAAACCGAATAAGCGGAACGCGCAAATAGTTTAGAAAGTGCTGTATAATTAAAAAGCTTTTTGTTGATAAGGTTTCATAATTGTTTGTGACAAGCTCCGGTACAGGTACGCAGGTTTGGTGTACTTAGGAACTTGACTTGTATCAAATTCGAGTTTTGTTATAATTTTGTGTTTGGGTTTGGTTGGTGTTGTGTGGGTTTGTGTGTGTGGTTGTGTTGTTGTGGTGGGTGTGTGTTTGTGTGTTGTGTGTTTGGTGGTTGGTGTTGGTTGTGTTGGGTGTTGTTTGGTGGGGTTTGGTGTGTGTGTGTGTGTTGTTGGTGTCTGAGGGGTTGTTGTTGTTGTGTTTTGTTGGTGTTGTGTGTGGTGGTTGTTTAATTGCAGTGGTTTGGTGGTTTGTGGTTTTTGTGCTGAGGCGAATAGTGCTGATGTGTGTGATGGGTGTTTTGGTGGTGTGGTTTTGGTTTGGTGGTTGGTGGTGGGGGTTGTTTGGTGTGTGTGTGGGGTTTTTGGTGGTTGGGTGGGGTTTGGTGGGTTTGGGTGTGGTTGTTGGGGTTTGGTGCGTGGGGTTGTTGTTGGTGGTTGTGGGGTGTGGGGGTGTGTGTGTGGGGGGGGTGGTGGGGTTGGGGGTTGTGCGTTGGTGTGGTGTTTTGTGGGAGGGTGAAAAACATATAAACGACAGCCAATTGTTGATTGATTATTAACCGCAGGTTTGCTAACTCAGGACCGCACCCACGCTGGCTCCGGCTCATTTCTCCGACACATAAGCTTTCTAAGTCTCAGACTTCTTCTTATTCATTTATCATCCTCTCTCTATTTTCTTCTATTATGCACTCTGTGCTGTTCTATTTTTCTTTTCTCTTTTAATTGGGAACGCGCCCGTTCTGGGTTCCTCCAGGATCCTCAAAACATCGTTGAGGGTTCTAAAACTCTCAAATAATTTTTCGAGTTCGTGTGGGTTTTTTCATAAACATATATTAGGAAACCTCATTTATCATACCATATGTTTATTTCAAGATTTCAACTCCAGTTCCGGCTACGGCTCCCACCACGCTTTGCTACGGTTCCGACTCCGGCTCCCCACACAAAGGATTCATAATGTGACGATTCCTGGATATATTCCTAACCCGACTAATATCGATGATATATATATTATATATATATATAATTATATATATATATATATAGTAATATATATATTATATATATATTAGATATATATATGATATATATATATATATGATATATAATATAAGTATATATAATTATATATATATATATATATATATATAATATATTGGATATATATATTTTATTGGGTATATATCGGATGTTCTGAAAGCCTCAAGCATTTCACATCACACATTACTTGGTTTGGAATAAGGATTGCCTATTTATTAACCTTTGAAATATATATATCTCGCCAATCAAGCTACTGTGGCTCAATCGGTAGAACGACAGAGTCCCAAGGCAAAGGGCCTGGGTTCGATTCCTACGTCCGAATCCTAGGTAAGAATTACCTAGAGAAATTCCTAGGGCTATATGCCCGTGAGGTGGGAACTTTTTTTAAATATATATATATATATATATTATAGATATATATAGGTATATTTATATAATTATATTTATATATATATATATATATATTATATTATTATATAGATTATATAATATATATATATATATATATATATTAATATATATATATATATATAAAGTATTTAACTATTATCGACATTCGTTATCAACTCTTGTTTTAAAGATAGAAATCTCTTCAGTTTAACGCTAGTATATATTGGGTAGAACGATGGCTAGCTATTCGTGATATCCCGAGTTCAATATGCTGTTTGAAGTGTTGAAATAACTTTATGTTTTTGCAATTATTTCACAACCAGAGATAGTAGAAAGATGATCTAAACTCTCGATTGCTTCTGGAGGTAAGCCGGCCTTGGGCATCTGAATGGAGCCGATCTAGAAATGGTGGGTAGATTTGTGAGTGGTTGCTCTCTTGGTATCTATAGTTTCGTGGGTGGCGCAGGTGTTGTCTGTTGTTACTAAAAAGATGCGATTAACCTCCGTATGGAGTAACCGGCCTTGGGGCATCGAATGGAGCCATCAGAAATGATCCACCGATCATTTTCGTGGCCAGGCTCAAAAAGATTCGTTGCCCTCGAATAATGTAATATTCTTTTGTCTCCCTTTTCAAAAAATGTCACAAATCAAGAAACCTTGTAAATAGATAAATAACCAAGCAGCAAGAAAAATAAAAGCAGATCAAGAGAGTCTCATTTATCCCAACAGAAGTATATAACATTATCAAAAACCTTAAAATCTCAAAGGCTATAGAAACAGATCACATTTCCAATCTTCACCTAAAACAATTCGGACATAATACAATTACAGCACTAACACAAATATTTAATGTCGCTTGGTTAAAAAAGCATTCTTCCACATCTCTGGAAACATACCCTCATAATACCAATACTAAAAACAAATAAAACACCCAATAATCACGCATCCAGACAGACTTTTATATTTTCAATAACGTCCCACGCAAAAGCAATTAGTTGATGATGGGAAGGTGGTAGCTCTCTAACAATTGATCTCTGACCTTTCTCATATTTGTAATTGAAGGAGAGAAAACATTGTTGCTTTCAATAAATGATTCAAAATCTCAATTCCTTCAACTATGTGCTCAACATAATCTACCAAACAACTACGTCTTCAAAGACACAAAACTCAAACCATTCTCTGTACTTAACTCTGAACTTAACAAACTTTTCTCTGTACTTAATTTACTCATTATTTCCATTTGTCGTAATCTTTCTTGAAAGAATCAAAATGTTTCTCTTACTATAAACAAGTCTACAAGATGTTAGGTATTTTTTAAGAAACCTTGTATAAAGAGAATGCATCATATATCTGTAAACGTGTTTCCACCCCCACTGCTATTCTTTAAAGGGTAGAAACTATGGCTTTTCGCCTTAACAATTCTCCGACTCTCAAAGACTATCTTCAATCTCTCTGTAGCAGTTGATCTGTTGCATAATACCTCTTACACCGTCGACGTTACAATGGACAATGTTTATCTCAGCTGCCTAGAAACATACTCTCCCTCTTTTGGTGATAGCTCGAACTGCTCTTTTCACACTGTTTCTCTCCTCAGTTCTCTGACCTCAGACTTAAGGTTTCGGTCTTTCTCTTTTACACTCTACTGGTAATGTTTGGAGCACATTTCTATATTATATTTCCCCACTTTTATATATATATATATATATATATATATATATATATATATATATATATATATAATATATATATATATATATATAATATATATATATATATATATATATATATATATATAATATATATATATATAATATATATATATATATATCACTTGATAGAATATTAATAAATAAAATATGTAATTCTCTTACACAGTAAGGGATGTAGGTTCTGTAAGCGTTGAAAACTTTGCATGTGTTTTAAATATTGAATGCTTTTTATAGGCATTGTGTCGAAGGAGGCCAATTTGCATACTTATAAATATTTCTCAAAGATGGAATCGATAAATTTCATTAGCTTTTAAAGGAAACGTTTTCACTTCTTTTGATCCAAATATTCACCAAAAAAAAATTGGCATTTTGCATATTTTATTTACGTATTCGCAAGAGTGAATTGCCATCGGCAGCTGCTGAAAAATCAATATACTTAGGCGAAATTTAATTACTTTTCTGCTTCCTCGATACAGAATTTAGGGAATGACGTTT
>JABUQX010050037.1:32500-35000 GCA_015478945.1 Trachelipus rathkii
CAATGATAATGAGGTAGTGTTCTCTCATTTTTCTTAAATTATTTGATTTTTAATTTTTTTCATAAGTAAGCATTTTTGTAAAATCAAAGAATTCATAAAAATATAATTAATAGAAGAATATTATATTCATATTTCTTTATAATATATATATATATATTATTATATATATTATATATATAATATTATATATATATATATATTAATATATATATATATAATATATATATATAATATATTATATATATATATATATATATATATATATATATATATGATATATATATATATAACATGGGCGTCCCGCAGAAAATTTCCAGGGAGGGGGCAAAGCTTTATTAACTCAAATATATATATTATATATATATATATATATATATATATATAATATATATATATATATATTATATAATATATATATATATATATAATATATGTATATTATCATATATTATATACTATATATTATATATATCTCGGGGAAATGAGTATGACTCAATTAAAAATAAACAAGTAATTAAATTTTATTTAAATAAATTATTTCTCTTTTTATAATCATAAGTCTGTTTATAGGTATAATTCACAGGATAAACTGCAAGTAACTTTTAAACCTTTAAATAAGACAACAAATAGAATTTAAGGTTTTGCTCGGCTCGCGCTGAATTTGGCGTTTTATTTTGCAACTTAAACCATATATAATATATAATATAATATATATAATATATATATAAAGTATATATATATATTATATAATATATTATATATAATATATATTATTAATATTATAATTATATATAATATATATATAATATATATAATATATATATATAATATATATATATATATAGTATATATATTATTATATATATATATATATATATATAATATATATATATATATATAATATATATATAAATATATATATATATATATATATATATATATATATATTATATATATATATATATATATAATATATTATAATATAATATATATAATATATATTATATATAATATATATATATATATATATATATTAATATAGTGATACCACCATTCACGGGCAATGCCCTTTTCAAAAGGAGGGGGCCAAATAAAAAATAAATAAATAATAGAAAAAAATAATTACATAAAGAAAAACAAAATTAAATAAATGGAAAGTAAACCACCCTGTCCCTTACCAACGCAATTCCTTCAGGTTGCGCAGGACGCGGGAACTAAATGTAGAGGAAGTAATTGGAATGTTACGGGGAAAATAAAAAGGCAAGGAGTTCCACAAACATGTGAGCTGGGGAGAGGGTACCACAACGAGTGTCTGAGTCTCGCAATATTCATCACTTTCATGAGAGAACAAGACACCTCTTGTGTTACGAGGGAGACGCTGTGGTGGGAAGGAAATGAGAGAGGTCAATTCTTCTCAGAGACCTGCCGTTGTGATAAATACAGAAAGAGATAGGCACCAACGTCACGACGTAGAGGAAGAGGGTCAAGGGAAGTCAGAGAGTATGGGAACAGTTTATAAGCCCTTGTGCCTCCTTACTTCAACTCATCCAAAAGGAGGGGTGGAACCGATCCACAAATGGGGAACAGTATTCCATACAGGGGCGAAACAAGACCTTATATAGACTGGAGTATCTGAGCAGTAAGAAAAAAATTCACAGCATCTGAACAGAATTTCCAACTTCTTTGATGAGGCCATTTTAGCAGCCGATGTGATGTGAGGTCTCAAAGACAATTCACTATTTATGTTTAGTAATAGAATGTTTATGTTGTTACGGGTTTAGAATCTAGAGCCGTCAAATGGGATAGTAAAGTTGGGAGGTAATTTTAAGAGAGAAGAGAGAGGAGATTTACGAGGTTTGATTTTTGTTATTCACCAAGATTCGGTTTACTCCACTGAGAAATTCCGCGACCAAAATCGGGCAAGAATTTAAATCAGAAAGCTGTCGACGAGAGCAGTTCTAGATACAAACGAGGGAGCCCATTTAAAATGAGTGAAAGAATGGGGTTGTTTCATGTAATGAACATAGTTAGAAGTGGCAGCTAGAAGATCGTTGATAAAAAGTAAAAAAGGAAATTAAAGGGGTTTGGGGAGAACACCACAATTAATAAGAAAGAACGAAGAGGTTGCTCCATCAACAAGAGCTGAAAAATGGAACGAGCTGAAAGGGAAACTAGAAAGAGTAAGCCAAAAAAGCGAAGGAGGAAATCAAGGAAGGTAGCTTTAGAGAGTAAGCGACGCATGCCAATAAACTGTCCAAGTTTTAAAGATATGTCAAGCGGCTAAACCACAGAAGACTCACCATGATCCCTAAGGGCAGAAGACCAAAGATCAGTGAGATTAGGAAGGATATACCAGTGATCTCGAATGTCGGTTGCGTCTAGGGGTGTTATATGAATACGAGGAAATGAAAGCAAGTTAAGGAGAGTTTTCAAGATTTTAGATAAGAACACAAGTTAAGGCAATAGGTCGATAGTTAGAAGGATCAGAGCGGCTAACCTT
>JABUQX010050037.1:40000-53400 GCA_015478945.1 Trachelipus rathkii
CACAATAAAATGCAAAACAAGAAATAGATTGTTGAATCTTCAGGAAAATATGCGTGTTGCGTTATCAAACATCAGACCTAACATACAATATTTGTGCTCCAAGCATCAAGCATAAATTTCCCATTAATATTATTAAACGATTCTAAACCGCAAACTCCAGCTTTCATATTTTAGCAAGTATGTTTTATAGATATTTTAAATTTTAAATTTATTATTATTGTTATTATTATTATTATTATTGTTATTATTATTATTATTATTATTATTATTATTATTATTATTATTATTATTATTATTATTATTATTATTATTATTATTATTATTATTATTATTATTATAACAAGCGTGGCCTCAATCCACAGCCTTAAATAGGGTGCCGTGAATTACAAAAGGTTGGGAATCACTGCATTATGGCGTTCGTTTTTCACGTCGTTAAAATTCTGAAAAGTTTTAAACGATCCTTCAACATTTTTTCTTTTCATTCAAACCTTTTTTTAAATACTTTAATGAATGGCATTCTTCATAAAGTATGTGAAAGCTCGTCGTCTTTACCTTTGACTTATGGTAGCTATTGTATGTATGTATGTATGTATGTATGTTTGTAGCAAGGTACACGCGGAATCAAGTTATTTACCCCTCTCTGCCGTGATATCTGTTACGAAGTATATACTTTTTTATATAATAATTGATGGAATGTGACACCATTACCGATGTCAAATTATTGTTCCTGCCCATCATTTCCCATATAACTTCGATAATTGCTTCGCTGTGGCAACGTATTTTATTATTATTATTTATTATTTATTATTTATTAATTATTATTTATTATTATTATTTATTATTGTTATTATTATTATTATTATTATTATTATTTATTATTATTATTATTATTATATTATTATTATTATTATTATTATTATTATTATTATTATTATTATTATTATTATTATTATATATTATTATTATTATTATTATTATTATTATTTATTATTTATTATTTATTAATTATTAATTTTTATTTATTATTATTATTATTATTATTATTATTATTATTATTATTATTATTATTATTATTATTATTATTATTATTATTTTTATTAATAATTTATATTTTTTATATTAATTATTATTTATTATTATTATTTATTATTGTTATTATTATTTATTATTATTATTATTATTTATTATTATTATTATTATTATTATTATTATTTTTATTATTATTATTATTATTATTATTATTATTTATTATTATTATTATTATTATTATTATTATTATTATTATTATTATTATTAACGACGTCTCATTAATTAAAATGAATTTGATGGACTTCGAAACCCAAAGGAAAGAACTAAGTATATTAAATTGGATGTAAGATATTCAAGTATATTAGAAAAATAAATGTAATTCCTAATTAGAGTATTATTATGGGACATCTTCCTTCACTCTTTACAATATATAAAAATGATATTAAATTCACAGAACTCCTTCCCTACTCTCTATGCTGATAATATTTCATATTTATTAGGTGACAGAAATCCTAACATCATTTCTTTAAAAGCTGCAAACACTAAATCTTGAATCATGACCTGGAACGACGCAAATAACCTATCTTTAAAACATTCAAAAGTTAAGATTATCTTCTTCTGTGATAGCTCACTGGCGAACATAACTTTTGGTGACTAAAATTTTAGACCTGTTTATATGTATATTGATGTCACTTAAGTAGTTGTGGGTGCTCCGGACCACGACCAGCTTTTTCTCAAAAAGTATAAGAGATACAGGTCTGAAACTTGGAATATAATCTATGTATGG
The DNA here is from genome assembly GCA_015478945.1 of Trachelipus rathkii. Classification (NCBI taxonomy): domain Eukaryota; kingdom Metazoa; phylum Arthropoda; class Malacostraca; order Isopoda; family Trachelipodidae; genus Trachelipus; species Trachelipus rathkii. Next base: position 41,817 of record JABUQX010050037.1, read on the forward strand.
GATAAGCTCGAATCCGTGTAAATTTCAAGTCTGTAGGATGTATATAGAGGGTGGTCACCCCCGAGGGTGGCTACGGCGTTTATACCCTTTTGGCTTTCCAAACCCGAGAATGAGTTAAGCCTAACGTGAGTTAGGCTCGAGCGTGATGACGTAATCTCGTCGGAGACGAGATTACGTCAGCGCGCGAGCGCGTGCATGCGCATACACATACACATTATTATTATTATTACGTCGAAGATTCGATTTCCGAAGGAAATCGAATCTGAGTCGAAAAACGATCCCTGTAAGGGATCGTTTTTTTTTTTTACGCACTCCGACTTTGGATTCCGCCGAGGTTTCTTCTTCGCATCCGGTTCTGAGTCCGATATATATCTACATGGGTTAGAGTTAACGTATCGCTTTCAAACTTGGTATATGTTCTATGAAGGTGATAAACTGATCCCACGCAAGTTTTGGTGACCGTAGGTCACCCCTAAGGGGGTGCTGCCCCCTTAGAGCCAAGGTCAAATTTCGTCCGAACCAATGTTAGGCTGTATCGTATGGGTTAAAATTTGTAGATGTGAGCTATATGATGACGCAATCTCGTCGGAGACGAGATTACGTCACTCTGCGTCCCCCTCGTAATGGGGGAGCGCGGCCTCCCTTAAAAATTTAAAAAATGATCGTAGAAGACTGAAACTTGGAGAAGGCTTGAGGATTCGAGTCGGAGACGGAAGTTGGGAGTTGGATCGTTTCGGAGTCCAGGGCCCACACCGAGGGGGGGTCCCCAAGTTTTGGAAAAAAAAAAGAAGAAGAAATGCATGGAATGCAAAACAGAGGAAGAAGAAGAAGAAGAAGAAAGGAAAGAAGAAAGGAAGATGGAGGAGGAAAGGAGGAAGGAGGAAGGAAGGAGGAAGGAAGAAGAATGAAGAATGAGGAGGAGTAGGAGAAGGATTCAGAGTTGGCTCCGGCTCCGGTGCTGGAGCCACTGCGGTACCGAGTTAATAAACATTCATATAACACCAATGTTGGTGTGCTTATAAGGGTTATGGAGGTCGTAGAGTTCGAAATATGATGGTTATAAGTCCTTGTAGGGTGTCTAGGACCCCCATTAGGGGGGTCTCGTCTGAAAGAGCACAGAGTGCAAAAACAAAGGTCAAAGGAGGAATGAAAGAAGGATGAAGGATGAATAAAGAAAGAAAGAATGGAGAAGGAGTCTAAGAAGGAGTATGAGTTGACAGATGCACCGGTGCTGGCTCCGGTGCGGTGCCGAGTTATTAAATATTTGTGTAATGATACAATGTTGGTGTCCTTATATATGTTATTAGGTCTGTAGATTTCGAAAATAATGGTTTCAGAACCATCAAGAAATAAAAAATAAATAAATAAATAAATAAATAAATAAAATTTCTTATTCTTTTTATGTTTATAACTTACAAATTTACGTTTTTTACTACCCTAAATCAGTAAATCAAACCACTTAACCTACACTTTTGTCCAACCATGATCTATTGATCTATTGATCTATTGATCTATTGATTAAAGTCACATTTTGAGTATCATTTTTGGATAAACATAACATAAAATCAAGTTCTTTATACAAAAATCAACCAATATATGCTGACGTAACAAAGTTTCTCAGTAATAAAGCTTACTTAGCATCATCTGAAAACTATGAATATAACTCGACAACGAGAAACCTTAGCTCATCTTAAAAAAGAATAAGCGGTTAACGTTAAACGGTTACTTCACAGTGAAGTAACTAACATAACATCCAAAAACGTACCCTATTCACACCACTTTGTCAAGCATAGTCTCTAACATAACAATGTTAATTTTACATTAACATGGTAATATGTAACAAAAATTTACCATAACCGTGTGTAATTATCATACAGATCAATGAGTATACTCTAACGTAACAAAGTTTATTCACATTATAAAACTAACATAGCATCACTGAAACTAAGAAAATAAAGACAAACATAATACATCTTAAACAGGAATAAGCAGTCAACAATAAACAAAGTACCGCACTTAACACCAGTAAAGTAACTAACAATACGCATGCAATACGTAACTTATTCACACTTGTCAAGCATGTCTCTAAAATAACAATGTTAATTTTCATTAACATGGTAATATGTAACAAAAATTTTTTTTTTAAAAACCTTAAAAAAATAACCTTGTGTAACTATCATATAGACCGACGAAAGTATGCAGTCGTCACAAAAGTTTTCATATTAATAAAGTCAACATAACATTACCAGAACTAGAATATAATGTACAAAAGGCAAACCAGACACATCTTAAGCAAGAATAAACTGCTAAACAAAATTAACAAAAATCCACACTTAACACCAGTAAAAGTAACTAACAAGACTCACAAAACATATTCCATTCATACTTTATCAATCATATATCCAACATGACAATGTTAATTTTACATTACTTGTAATATTTAACAAAAATTTAGCATAACCTTCCCTAACTAGCATAACACCTAGTGGGTAAAGACAAACAAAAGTAAAGTTTTTACTCTCTGTAAACTACTGACATAACATACTTAACACACAGCGGCTACACGAATAAACAGCCAGCCCAACATCGTTTAAACACAAATTGTCGTACATAAGGGGGGCCAATAAAACATGTTTTCAAGTGTATAACATATAATTTCCAAAATAAAAAGAAAATTAAATAATAAATCTTTTTTAAGTTTTATTTTAAATTTATATTAAATACATCTAATCAGGGGGACATAAGGATTCTGTATAAATTGAAGCAAAGTTCCATATGTTTCCTCCAGAGATTGCAACACCTCCGAAATGGGGGGGGGGGGGGGGGGGGGAGTTAAGCATAAATACAACTCGCTGCACTAAACCATTTTTCAGCAATATATTTCGGTTCAACAGCACTCACTCGCTCCAGCCAGAGAGAAGTAAACGTATCCTGGCTGATAATTTTAAGGCATTTCTGTATACTGCGTTATACGGGAATCCACTTGTTTCGGTGTAAATATCGTAGATTACACCATGAGCTATATGAATTAAGTCCTCGAGTATGGCAACAACTTTAAGATGAGACTTTAAGTCGTTTTTCATGTTAAACAAAGCCATTATATTTGCAGATGTCTGAACAGTGAAACCTATACACGTACGCTTGAATGTGACAGCATCATTGGGTTTCCAATAGTTGCGTACATAAATACTTTTAACATTATCAGAGGCAGTGAGAAGCAACATCTATCTTTATATGCCGCTCAAGCTGTCACCTCCTGATTTCATCAAGAGAACGATGTCACAAGATGACACATACTCAGTCAGAGCCCTTTATCCCAAGCTTCGAGGCTTGATCGATAATCTTGAGGAAATTCATTTCAACTGAAAGATGATTAAAAGGTATATTACTTGCACCACCAATTGGAATACAGGTAATATTTTGCTTGCCATTCGTTTTACGAAAAATGTAAATGACACATCGTCGGGTATTACAAGGTCCTCGTAAAGAGGACGTCCGTAGGAGCAGAACGAGAGGTCATCATATCAGTACAGCGAAAAATGTCTTACTGGGGAAATTCGTATGTATAAACAGATCTAAAAGGTAATGAGATTCTTTCTTTCAACCAATCAGAAGAAAGTAAACAAGAATACGACATACGAATGAACCATATCAGTTCATAAGGTTATTATTCTCGCTAGACAACAACAACAACCAACAACAACAACCACCCAACAACAGCAACAATAACATAGTACAAGAAATAAGTTCTTTATATACCAACAAACGAATATAATGCTAACGTAAAAAAAGTTTCAACATAAATAAAGCTAAAGCATAGCATTAATCAGAACTAAGAAATATATTGTACAATAAATCTTAACACACCTTAACGCTAGAAATAAACAAAAACTAACATTAACAAAGTTCCCTATACTAACAGCGGTAAAGTACCTAACACAGCATACAAAACGTAACCTATTCACTCCTGTTTTCAAGCATATCTCTAACATATCAATGTTAATTGTAAGCTGGCTTTGGCCCTAGCCCGAAGGGCTGAGGCCTTACCCCTCCTTCGGAGGGGTAAAGCCGCTTACACCCCCTTCGGGGTGATCCCCTCGCAGGATTCACACCCTTTCAAGGGGCGCATCCCCCTGGGATTTCTCTTGGAAGGTAATGTATTAGATACTCTTGGTTTATGAAAACTGTTTATTCGTAATTAGGTACGTTATGTTTAATATTACTATGCAATGTGAAAAACACTGGTTTGTGGGTGGTGAGTTTTTGTAAATATACTGTGTTAAACTGACGATGATATGTTAGAAACGTGAGGCTTAGGTTAAGTTTTGGTTGAGTAATGTTAGGTTTGCCCTAGAATTTTGCTAAATGTCTATGTTTATTCATACTTCAATTGATGTTATACTCAAAACGAGTGACACTTTGCTGAAGATAGTGTTAATTCATAGTTTCAGATGTTGGTATCTTTGATAGATTAGGACCTTTGTTGAGGGGATTTTGTTAGATGATACGACTTTACCTGTTGCTGATGTGCGTGAAAAGTGGGAGAATATCGAGTATTGTATGACCATTAGCTACTTTAACTATGATAAGTAAGGGGATTGTTTCAGGCTGTTAGGCTTGATATTTCGGAGAGGAGCGCGAGTGAATTGTTAGGTTTTGCCTTGTATATTATATTTAGTTTTATATCATGAGTTTCTGCGTTTGCCTGTTCTCTAGATGAACTTTACTAATGTAAACATCAGTTACAGGGATATATTAGCCTCTATATTGTCTAATATACCCCTGTAACTGATGGTTTACATAGTATTTCCGGTCAGATGACTGATCATCGCCCAAAGTGAAATTGATTCCACCCCTCATACGAATCCTATCATAGTCTAAGTCTTGTAATATAGAATCAATGACTTCATTAACAACCATATCGAATGATGCTTCAAGATCGTCATCGAAGACCAATGATTTCATTAACAACCATATCGATGATACAACAGGATCTAACGAAATGTGTCTTAAAGTGCTGATCATAAGAGCTCTTTGATTATTATACCCCATCGAAGTAGCTCACTTGATTTATATAATAACTCAGCTCTCTAAAATCTAATACAGTGCTGCCAGTCATCTTATTATGATGCACCGTTGCCCGACCTATCAGTTTGTTTTAATAAATATAATAAGTATTGCATCACTTTTTGCAAATGGTTAAAGCATAAAATCAATTTTCAATGTTCCATGTTGAAAATTTTCTGAAGGGGGGGGGGGTGTAGTCTAAAAGAGATAAGCCTAAAAATATCTCAGGTTTTATTACTAATTGCTTAATGTTTTTGTATGATACTCTAAAATGCTACGTAAATCAGTTGTTAATGTGAAATTAACATTGATATGTTAGAGATATGCTTGAAAACGAGTGAATAGGTTACGTTTTGTATGCTGTGTTAGGTACTTTACCGCTGTTAAGTATGGAACTTTGTTAATGTTAGTTGTTTATTCTAGCGTAAGGTGTGTTAGATTTTGTTATTGTACAATATATTCTTAGTTCTGTTAAGCTATGTTAGCTTTATAATGTGAAAGACGAGATGTTACGTGTGTTAGCATATATTCGGTTGGTTGGTAATAAAGACTTATCTTGTACTATGTTTATTGTTGCTGTTGTTGTTGTTGGTGTTTGTTGTTAATTGTTGTTGTTGTTGCTGTTTGTTGTTGTATGTTGTTGTCTGCGAGAATATATAACCCTTTTGAACTGAATATGGTTCATTCGTAATGTCGTTAATTCTTGTTTACTTTTCTCTGATTGGTCGAAAAGAAAGAATCTCTTACCTTTTAGATCTTGTTTATACATACGAATTTTCCCCCAGTAAGACATTTTTTTCGCTGTACGATAGCGATTGATACTCTCGTTCTGCTCCTATACGGACGTCCCTCTTTCAAACGAGGACCTTTGTTTATACGCCGACGATGTGTCATTTACACTTTTTCGTAAAACGAATGGAGAACAATATATTACCTGTATTCCAATTGGTGGTGCAAGTAATATACCTTTAATCATATCAGTTGAAGAATTCCTCAAGATTATCGACAGCCTCGAAGTTTGGATAAAGGCTGAGTATGTGTCATCTGTGACATCGTCTCTTGATGAAATCAGAGGTGACAGCTTGAGCGGCTATAATAGAATAGATGTTGCTTTCACTGCATCTGATAATGTTTAAAGTATTGATGTACGCAACTTTTGGAAACCAAATGATGCTGTCACATTCGTGCGTACGTGTATAGGTTTCAGTGTTCAGACATCTGCAAATATAACAACTTTGTTTAACATGAAAAACGACTTAAAGTCTCATCCTTAAAGTTTGTTCCATACTCGAGGACCTAAATTCATATAGCTCATGGTGGGGTATCTACGATATTTACAATACGAACATGTGGGAATTCCCGTATAAACGCGTATAGCAGATATATGCCTTAATAACCTATCAGCCAGGATACGTTTACTTCTCTCTGGCTGGAGCGAGTGAGTGCTGGTTTGAAAACCGAGAATATGCGAAAAATGGTTTGAGTGCAGCGGAGTTGTATTTAGTGTCTTACATCCTTCGGATGGTGTTGAAATCTCTGAGAAAATATTAGAACTTGCATCAATTTATTAAGACGAATCCTATGCCCCCTGATTAATGTATTAAATATATTTAAAATAAAAACTTATATGTATGAATGTTTTTATTTATTTAATGTTTCTTTTTATTGAAATTTATATGTTATACACTTGTAAGAACATATGTTTTAATTGGCCCCCTTATGTACGCTTGTTGTTTAAGAATGTTGGGGTTGGCCTGTTTATGTCGTGTAGGCCGCTGTGTGTTAAGTAGTGATGTTTCATAGTTTAGCTTTACAATAGAGTAAAAAACTTTAAGCTTTGTTTGTCTTTAACCCAACTTAGGTGTTATGCCTAGTTAGGTAGGTTATGCTTAAATTTTTTGTTAAATATTATATGTTAAATGTAAAATTAACATGTATGGTTTGGATATGATGGTTTGAATAAAGTATGAATGGATTAATGTTTTTGTGAGTCTTGTAGTTACTTTAACTGGTGTTAAGTGTGGATCTTTGTTAAATGTTAGCAGTTTTATTCTTGCTTAAGATGTGTGTTGGGTTTTGCCTTTGTACATTATATTCTTAGTTCTGGTAATGTATGATTGACTTTATTAATATGAAAAACTTTGTGACCGACTGCATACTTTCGTCCGTCCTATATGATAAGTTACACAAGTTATAGTAAATTTTGTTTACATATTACCATGTTAAAATGTAAAATTAACATTGTTTTGTTAGAGACATGCTTGACAAAGTTGTGAATAAGTTACGTATTTGCATGCTATGTTAAGTTACTTTACTGTGTTAAGTGTGGAACTTTGTAAATGTTGACTGCTTATTCCTGTTTAAGAGATGTGTTAGGGTTTGTTGTTGTACGATTGATTTTCTTAGTTCGTGATGCTATGGTTAGCTTTATTAATGTGGAAAACTTTGTTACGTTAGAGTATAATCATTGGTCTGTGATGATTAGACAGGGTTATGGTAAATTTTTGTTACATATTACCATGGTTAATTGTAAAATTAACGAATTGTTATGTTAGAGACTGCTGATAAAGTTGAATAATCGTTTTGGTGTATGTTGTTTTACTCAACTGGGTTAAAGTGTGAACTCTGTTAACGTTTAACCGCTTATTCTTTGTTTAAGAATGAGCAGTTTCTCGTTGTGGGGTTAATATTCATAGTTCAGATGATCCTAAGTAAGCTTTATTACTGAGAAAAACTTTGTTACGTCAGCATATATTGGTTGATGTTTGTATAAAATGAACTTGATTTTATGTTATGTTTATCCAAAAAATGATACTCAAAATGGATCAATAGATCAATTAGATCAATAGATCACAGATGGTTAGGAGGGGAAGGTTGGATGCTGGCTGGATGGTGATTTGATTTAGTGATTTTACTGCTTTAGTTAGGGTATGTAAAAAACGTAAATTTGTAAGTTATAAACAAAAAAGAAAAAAAAATTTAATTTTTTAATTTATTAATTTTTTATTCTTGATTGTTTCTGAAACCATTATTTTTGAAATCTACAGACCTAATACATATATATCAGGACACCAACATTGTATCATTTACACAAATATTTAATAACTCGGCACCGCACCGGAGCCAGCACCGGTGCATCTGTCAACTCCTACTCCTCTGAGTCAGACTCCTTCTCCATTCTTTCCTTTCTTTATTCATCTTTCATCCTTCTTCATTCCTCCTTCCACCTTTGTTTTGCACTCTGTGCTCTTTTTTCAGACGAGACCCCCCTAATGGGGGGTCCTAGTCACCCTACACAGACTTATAACCATCATATTCGAACTCTACGACCTCCATAACCCTTATAAGCACACCAACATTGGTGTTATATGAATGTTTATTAACTCGGTACCGCAGTGGCTCCAGCACCGGAGCCGGAGCCAACTCTGAATCCTTCTCCTACTCCTCCTCATTCTTCATTCTTCTTCCTTCCTCCTTCCTTCCTCTTCCTCCTTCCTCCTTCATCTTCCTTTCTTCTTCCCTTTCTTCTCTTCTTCCTTCCTCTGTTTTGCATTCCATGCATTTCTTTCTTTTTTTTTCAACTGGGGACCCCCCTCCGGTGGGGTCCCTGGACTCCGAAGCCGAATCCAACTCCAACTCCGTCTCCGACTCCGAATCCTCCAGCCTTTCTCCAAGTTTCAGTCTTCTACGATCTTTTTAATTTTTAAGGGAGGCCGCGCCCCCCATTACGAGGGGACGCAGAGTGACGTAATCTCGTCTCCGACGAGATTGCGTCATCATATAGCTCACATCCAAATTTTAACCCAATACGATAAGCCTAACATGGTTTTCAGGACGAATTTGACCTTGGCTCTAAGGGGCAGCACCCCCTTAGGGGTGACCTACGGTCACCAAAACTTGCGTGGGATCAGTTTATCACCTTCATAGAACATATACCAAGTTTGAAAGCGATACGTTAACTCTAACCCATGTAGATATATATCGGACTCAGAACCGGATGCGAAGAAGAAACCCCGGCGAATCCAAAGTCGGGTGCGTAAAAAAAAAAAAACGATCCCTTACAGGGATCGTTTTTCGACTCAGATTCGATTTCCTTCGGAAATCGAATCTTCGACGTAATAATAATAATAATGTATATGTGTAATGCGCATGCGCCGCGCTCGCGCGATGACGTATCTCGTCTCCCGACGAGATGTACGATCCATCAAACGCTCGAGCCTAGAACTAACGTTTATTCTTTAACTCATTCTCGGGTTTGAAAGCCAAAAGGGTATAAAAACGAGGCGTAGGCGGCTACAAAATCGGGGGTGACAACCCTCTATATACATCCTACAGCTTGAAATTTACACGGATTCGAGCTTATCCCATACATAGATTATATTCCAAGTTTCAGACCTGTATCTCTTATACTTTTTGAGAAAAAGCTGGTCGTGGTCCGGAGCACCCACAACTACTACTTATTCAAAAATTGACATTTTATTTTCTCCATCATCTCTCTCTCTCTCTCTCTTCTATAATCTAATATTATATATATATATTATATTATTATATATATACTATATATATAATATATATATATATATATATATATATATATATATATATATATATATATATTATATATTATATATATATATATAGTATATAATAATATATATATATATATAAGTATATTTGTATTCTATAAAAATTATAAGGCAGGAAAAATATTTACTGAATTCAAACAAGCATGAAGCACGAACGACAGAGCAAAATTTCTTTCAATTGAACATTTCACATAAAACGTGTTTCTGAGATTTTCCTGTCATGAGATCTGCCTGGCCATTCGCGTTGGATGCTTCAGCATTAATCCGCCATCATGTGAGTATCTCTTCGTCCACGTTACCGTTCATTCATGGTTTTTAGATCTTGGTGAAACTGTTCACTATGTTCTAACTTAGGTCACAGAGGGTTCTGTGAAATGATCCAAATGACCTTTGGGCTATTTTTGTTTGATGCTCATATTACACATAAGTTTACAAAATGAAGTGAGCATATTTTCCACGAATTTAACATATTTAGCTGCTTTATAGCTCCCGATGAAATTCTTCACACCATAAAATAGCTGACCAAGCACTTGACTTTCATGAGTTCCCGGACTTGGGCTTCCATCGAAAATACCTCCTTTAGGCTCTTCCATGCTCAAAGCCTTTATACAAATTTTGGTAAAACCTAGTTTGACCAAAAGTTACTAAATTATATTTTTTCTTCAGCCACCATGTTTTCTATAAGAGGCCAGAGTCTTCCCAATCAATGTTCATCTGTCACTCCACTGTCCATAAAACCATATAAAGCACGGGGTTCTTGCTGTACCCACCCTTCTGGCCCTGGAAAAAATTTACCATTTCCGGATTCATACAGATCACAAATTGGTATTCTCGGTATAATAAATATTTCAGGGAAAAGGCTACTGTCACTTGCTTTTCACACATACCGACTAAGTAGCTATTATGGGATCTGAATCTATTGCCGTTATGTTGAAGAATAAATTTTAGGCTCCGTTGGGGATGTCTATGAATAACCAATACCATTGGACGTATTTCAATATATGCCTAGTTGCATCAGCAATCGTTGCACTTTTGTGCAGGAAACAAAATTCTTCTTCTTCTTCTTCTTCTTCTTCTTCTTCTTCTTCTTCTTCTTCTTCTTCTTCTTCTTCTTCTTCTTCTTCTTCTTCTTCTTCTCTTCTTATTATTATTATTATTATTATTATTATTATTATTATTATTATTATTATTATTATTATTATTATTATTATCTTCATCATTATTATTGCTCATAATTCAATAGAGCAATTTATTCAGCAAACTCAAGTGTTGAATATCCTGAGAAGTAAAGTCGAATGTAATTGATATTAATATGAAACGAACGGCTTTAAAAGGTTAAAAGGAGAAAAAGTTTAGATTTATTTCTTTCTGTACTATTCAAAGGATTTTAAATTTATTCTCTCTCTCTCTCTCTCTCTCTCTCTCTCTCTCTCTTTCTCTCTCTCTCTCTCTCCATTTCTCTCTCTCTCACCTATTCCTCATCTCTCTCACTCCTCTTCTCTCTCTTTCTCTCTCTCTCATCTCTTCTCTCTCTCTCTCTCTCTCTCTCTCTCTCTCTCTCTCTCTTTATTTTTTGCTATTGATATGTATTATAATTTTTATAAAAGCTTTGTAATATTTGCAATTTTTAAATCCAATTGCATAAATATATTTAAAGTATTATAATAATGTTTATGTTATTGCGGTATTTTTAACTGTATAATAAACTTAATAATGTAACTTAATTCTGAATAAAGGCTTTTCAAAAATTATTATTATTATTTATTATTATTAATTATTATTATTATTATTAATTATTATTATTATTATTATTATTATTATTATTATTATTATTATTATTATTATTATTATTATTATTATTATTATTATTAGACAAATCTATCTAATATATCCAGATTGTTATTGTTAACTAATCAATGTAACAAACAGCT
>JABUQX010050038.1:0-12500 GCA_015478945.1 Trachelipus rathkii
GTATTATTATTATTATTATTATTTATTATTATCTTCCTTGTTTCATATTAATTCTTTTCTTCCCAGCCGTCAAAGAATTTAAAATAGAATGAGTTAAAGTAACTTTAAACCAAGAATTAACTTTTTTTGCCAAAACTTTCGACGGTAATTTGACAATTTTTTATTTTTCCTCATTCTTTTTTGCTAGTTTTTCTTCTTACTCTCTCTGCCAACTTTCAGAAAAAGATAAAGATGATCAAAAATCTTTAAAAAAAAGAAAAAGAAAAGAAAAAAAGGAAACGTTTAGTAAATAGAAATAATAATTTTTTTTTATTATACAAAATATATATATATCTTCTAAAATGTTTTATCGCTTTTTAAAGTAAAAGTGACGATGTAATATAAACTTTATTTCTTTCGCATTTTTTTTTTATGGCAAAAAATTTTTGGTCTTCTGGTTTATCATTTCTGCGCGTTAACTACCAGAGTAACATCGGTAAGAAAATTCTTTTATAATATAAACTTATATTAATAAATAATATAAATAAAATATACTTATTATACGTATTAGTATATATATATATAAAGTATATAGTATTATATATACTATATAATATATATATATTTATATTATATATATATATATATATATAATATATATATACTGTATATATATATATATATGTGGTGTGTGTGTGTGTGTGTGCGCGCGCGCGCGCACGTGCTTGTGTGGGTGTGTTTAGGTGTGTTTACGTTGCGTATCTAAGTTTATGTATTAAAAATATTCTTGTGAAAATTTATTCTAAAATATACAAATCATGGAAACCTTGGAAGAAAACCTGTACCTGCTCTGCATGATATGGAGAACTCCCAATAAGCTATGCAAATTCTGTTTTCTATACGCGTGCCGTGAAGTTATTCTTTTTGTCGTGATTCTGAGCAACTAAATTCTTGCTTGCTAATCCACATAAATGTCTTAGAGCTCTGAAAACAATAAGATAATTTAATTAATTTCATAAACTGTTCTTGATTAATTTTAATTTAATATTTTAATTTATAATTTAAATTTAATTATTCAAAAATATTTCTTAATTTCAATGGTCATTCTTTCTTTGATCTAACGCCCTGAAAATAGAACCTATATGTCATATATATAATATTATATATATATATATATATATTATATATATATATATATATAATAATTAATTATATATATAATATATATATATATATATATATAATATATAATAATTCATAATAAAGATGTCCACACGCGTGCCGATTGAGGTCCTTCAAAAGAAAAATAATAAATATACCTCAATAAAATTAAAATAAATAAAAGTATTAAATATTAAGACAGTGCATACAGGACAAAATTCTTAAAAAAGATTATTAGCATATATATTTGATATGTAGTGTTATATTATATTGAATTGTACACAGATCTATTATTATCATTGTTATCATTCTATTAGGTTATCAATAATTTTGAGCAAAAAAATATTTCAATTTGAAAACTTAAAGCTCCTTTCTAGCGGTTGTTATCTAATTAATACCTCATACACTCTCCTTTTAGCAAACAGATCGTCAATAAGAATTTAAAAAATACTAGTTTGATCTGGGGGTCGAATCTGTGCGTATCCCAGAGATGATAGGTTGAAAAAAAAGAAGACATATAACGCTCATCCAAGCTTGGTATTGGAATTCAGATGATAATGAAATGTTTCTCAATGCAGGCTTTGAATAAAATGTCGTAGCTATTAGAATGATTTGCTTTAATTTTTATTGATTATAAGTATTTTTAATAAGATGTATAATTTTTTTCGGTTTAGCTAAAAAATAAGAATGTTCCTCTCTCTTCTCTCTCCTCTCTCTCTCTCTCTTCCTCTCTCTCGCTCTCTCTCTCTCTCTTCTTCTCTTTCTCGTCTCTCTCTCTCCTCTCTCTTCTCTCTCTCTCTCTCCTCTCTGGCGAACTAAGGCCCCGCAGAACCCACATTCTTTTAACACTAAACTTGCTACTCTCTCCTCTCTCTCTCTCTCTCTATATATATTATAAATATAATATATATAATAATTATATATAAATATATAAATATATATATATATATATATATATCTTATATATATATATATATATATATATATATTAATGAAAATATCATGGCAGTTGTCGTGCTTCATTCAGGAATTGAAGAAATGGAGCGATCGGCTCTGTTATTATGGGTCCCGGGATAGATTCTTTATTTGTATCCTCGAAAGCAACTTCCTAGAGAGCTTCCCTATTTGAGAATGACTTTGCTGGTGAGGTTCAAGATTTTTATTTTCAATAAAAAATCCAGATATTAAATAATATATGCTAAGAAGATAGTCTATATAAGAATTAAAATTTCATTTTTCTCTTCTTTCTAATTTACGTGCCACAAAATTAATTCTTTCTAGTCGATACAATCTTCCATACAATTATAACAATTTTCTCGTGAACTATCTAAGAAAAACTTCTAAGAAAATACTAAAGAAACTTCTAGGAAGATAGGGATTCTGGTGCTTGCTTGGAATTTCTTTACACTGCCCCATGATCTATATATATGGATTTAGTCGGTTCGAATTGCACAGTTTTTCTTGAAAGGGTTAAGCATAACACTTGCACTTTTCAACTCATCAATTCTTAACCTGCTCTTACGAATTCTGCAATTTTTCCTGCTCGCTGAACTAATGTATCTCTTCCCTTTTATTTTGCTATTGCAGTCGACACCTCTTTTGAACTTTTCAGTCTCATGACTCCTTATTTTAATCTATCTATTTTTCTGATTTCAGAATTATTAACGTCAACGATCTGAATAGCACACTTTCAAGAGCCGTGCATTGAATTATGTCATGTTGAAATGATTTGAGTGAAGTTAGTTTTATTCCTTCTGTTGATGGATGATTTGTGTGTAGACTTTGACCTTTTCACCTCATGTCTTCTCTCTCTCGAATTTATAATACTATATATATATATTATATATAATATATATATATAATTAATATATATAGAATATATATATAATTATATATATTATATATATACAATATATATATATATATTATATAATATAGAATTATTATAATATATAATAATATATATATATATTATATATATATATAATTATATATATATATATATAATTATTATACTAATATGTAGTAATGTTATATATAATAATTATTATATATATATATATATATAATATATTATATAATATATATATTATATAATATATATATATATATATATATAATATATATAATATATATTATATATTATATATATAAGATATAAATATATATATATATATATATATATATTATATATAATAGATACTATATATATATATAATATATATATTTAATATATATATAATATATATATATATATATATATATATATATAATATATAATATATATTATTAATTATATATATATATATACATATAATATTATATATATATATATAATATATATATTTATATATATATAAAAGAAATTTTACACTGTTCTTATTATCGTTGTTAGCAAAACATATATAGTTTACAACAAATTTGTGTTGATATCTAGGTCAGGGGTTCCCAAACTTTTTTCACCGAGGCACCCTTGTTGTGCTGAAAAAAATTCGTGGCACACCTAATCTTAAATTGTCTGACTACTTAGTCTTAGTCTTAGGGAAACAAGAAACCACAATACAAATTAATGCCTCATTTACCCTTAATGGAAGAATGAAACTGTGTTAATGAATTTCTTCATTATTTTCTTTAGTGTGTATGGAAAGTTTGTCCAATTTTTATCCTTAAATCACTTGAGCTGAAAGTTTACTCTGTATCTGTTTTTTTTAGGACGCATACGTGAGAACTGCGACTCGATAGGTAAGTGGAATTAAAAAAGCACGTACCTCTTTTTAATGCAATCTTGCCAACAGTCATTGTTTTCGCATACACTTGCATCAGAACTACTTCTTGGCCGCCTTTGTGTATTTAAGTTTCAAAAGTGCTGTTTTCACTGGATGTCTAGCAGATTTTTGAAAGCTTCATTGTGAGGGTACGTTGCGGTCGCATGAAAACGGGGTTGTCATCCAGCTGTAGGACACCTCAGAATCAATATTCAGAAAATACTCAACAGATGGTTTTTTCCCGAAACCTTCCAAGTATGCAGTAATAATTTCGAGAAAGTTCGGTTGAAGATGGATCTCATTTGTTTTGAAAAATTCTTGCAACCGAGAAAAGTGAATGTCTGCTCTTAAACACGCTTCAAAAGAATAAAAAAAAATTTGTCAGCCTTTTATTTATTTGTCTAATTGTGCTCCTCCCTTTCCTTGAAGAATGTGGTGGGTTCATTTAGTTTTTCGAATATGTCGGAAGGGGATATCCCATCTTTTTTGTTGCGAGAATGCCGATGTATAGCACAGGCTGCTGCTGGCGTACTGCCACTTGCTTCATCCAGACACCGGCTCCTTCGTTTTCCAACCATTGCGGCGGCTCCATCACTGCAAATATAAGCGCACTTGGCTCCATTTCCAAACCAGCATCGTTATTGCGATTCGCTGTCGATAGCATTGAAAATTTCGTCGCCAGTGTTGTAAGTCTCAAGCACTTCGCCTCATTAAAGTCCTCTTCTATTTTGCATTGCGAGATGGCCTCAAAAACACAAGAAGAACAGCAAGTCCCGCTACGTCTGTACTTTCATCAAGCTATAAAACTAAAAATTCACAAGGTTTTCAACTGCTTAAAGTTCGTTCTCGACTGTCTCTGAAATTGTGCTAATTCGCTTGTTTATAGTGTTATTTGATAGCTGACAGATCAATCTTCTTGCCATATCTTGACCTAAAATGCAACTAACATCCTTCAGGCAAGGTTTAATTAATGTCTCGGTCTCGGAAATAGTATGCGGTTTTCCAGTTTTGCAATATGTAAACTGACAAGTATATATATATATAGTATAATATATAGTATATATATATATATATATTTTATTGATATAGATACATATATTATATAAATATACGATTATAGATTTCATAATATATATAGTTATATTTATATATATAATATATATATATATTAATATTAATATATATATATATATGATATACCTATATATATATATAATTATATATATATTTATATATATATTATATATATATATATATATATATATAATGATTAATTATAGTCACTAATATCACTAATGACTAATTAAACAATTTCTTATAATCATTAAGAAAATAATTTCACAGAAAATTTTAGCTCTCTCGAATTTTTTGGCAATGTTAATAACCCAGAGCCATTCGAAACCAAGGACGCACTACGTGACAACAAACAAAATGGCAGGCGAGTAGCAGACGATGCATAAGAATGATGTTGCCATATTATAAAAACGAATTGTACTACTTAACTCCAAAATTTTATTGAAAATTGAAAAAATGTGCCACAGGTACCCCTGGCACACGCGGCGCACCCATTTGGAACCCCTGATCTAGGTTACATTTTCACTTCTCGGGAATAATTATAGCGAGCCCTAATTATATAGCTACAATCACAAAGGATATCATGTGAAACAAAATAAAGGTTCTAGATAGCCGATATGTTTTTTTTTTCATAGATCCTGCTGAATATTCTGTCGCAGTGTGTCTGCTGTACTTTAGTGATGCATAAATACTGATATGTATGTACCCTCTGAAGATGTAATGAATTGCAAAACATGTTCAAAAAAATTCTGCATTGTTCATATATTAATTGACAGTAAATACTTTCTCCATAAACATAATTCAATAAGGTCGTTAGTAAATATAATAAATATAAATATAATATATATATATATATATATATATAATATATATACTATATATATATATATATATATATATTATATAAAATATATATATATATATATATATATAATAATATATATATAATATATTATATATATTATATATATATATATTACCTCTTAATGGGGATCTTTCAATTTTAACCACTAGAATAAGTCACTTTGTGAAGAAAAATGTATTAATGTTTTTCCCGACCAAATGGAATGTTGAACGTACATTTAAGGTTGATAGCAGCCCTTTGCCTCGCCAACTAGATCATGATGTTTTAAACTCGATGAGTATGGTTTAAACCAGCTTAGTATTAGCACATTTTTTTTGTGTACGCCCACTATTCAACTAGTTGTATACAGACGCCCACTTTCATTTGGGAGAGGGAGTTTTTTTTACATAATAAAAAAGTTAATTTTTTAATTTGCAAGAACATCTATCCATAGATGATTCATTTTTTAACATTAGGTATAATTGAATAAAATGAAAAATAAATTGTCAAGCGCATCTTTCTGGTATATTTGCCAGCGTTGTCGCGTTTCATACACATTTTAATTCGTTTCGAATGTTCTTGCCCCCCGAATCCACAGGCATAAAGAGAAATATATTTTTGAAAGCTAGGACAAATGTCGACAGGGAAAATGAGAGACAGTTCAAATAGGTCTCCATTTATATATAAAAAAAAATCTGGTTATTTAAAGATTCTGTAACAAATCCATCAAACCTTAACCAAACCTAACCCAACCTAACCTAGATTCAACCCAAACCTAACCTAACCTTAACCTAACTTTAATAACCCTAACACTAACCTATCCCAAACCTAACTAACCTAACCTAACCTAACTAACCTAACCCTAACCTAACCTACCTAACCGAACCCTAACCTAACCGCACGGCGGCTGTACAGGAGATTTTTTGAGACGTGTCTAGCATTTGACCTATCGACCATTTTTCCTGTCGCGCCATTTGCGATAGTCCCAATTTTTCTATGTCCAGAAGGCTTTATCGATACCACAATTGTACATTTATTTTAAAACTCAATGTTACAACATAAATTTGTCTTCAATGTCAATCTTTCGTTTCCGACCACGTATATATAATATCTATATAGTATATATATATATATATATATATATTATATATATATAAATATATAATATATATATATATATATATTATATATATATATTATATACTATATATATATAATATATATATACTTATATAGGTATTATTATATATGTTAAACAGCACTGTCATGTATCAATAGAATTATATTGGAGATAATTAATTTCATTTTTCATTATGCTACTCACAGCCTCCATCAGCTCCCCTAGAGCTTGCCCCCCTTAATCAAACCCAGCGCACCCTAGGGAGCGCCAATCAGCCCAGGTATGAACCTATGGCTCTAATCAGAGTTCCCAAACTTTTGTTTTCACGTAGACCCACTTGCCATGTTTTTCAGGTTGGGTAGACCCCCTTCTTACCTGATATTGATTTTCTAAAACTTATATTATTTTATATAATATATATATATATATGTGTATATATATATTATATACTATATATCATATATATAGATATTATATATTATTATTATATATATATATATAGTATATATATATATATAGATTATATAGACAAAGTTATAAAAGACTTAATGCGAATACCCTCTGTCCCCTCACTTGCTTCACGTTTCACGATTTCCTAATTATAAATAAAACCCTGCTTATGGCAACATAAAAAAAACTCAAGCCATTCCAACATAAAAAAAAACTCGAGTCATGATCGCTTAATTTATCTATCTTTGCTAACTACGAGTAGAAAACTAAAATTTTATAAAAAAAATAATGTACTTTTCTCCGGCGCTCCCAAACAAAATGACATTGATTCATTTTAACTTTGATTCACTTAATTGTGATATGCCCTAATCTACCAGTTTATATTTTTGAAATATTTTCTTAACACTTTCCTTTTCAGATTCAGGAAATAAATGAACGTATTTGTCTCTCACATTTGCATTTATGGACTGACGAATTGAGCAAGTCGGTGCAAGTACGAGTCTTACTGCGCTGTCTTAGCGAAGCTCTGAGACAAGAAGGACCAGAATTTCTACTGAGACGTATTCGTGTAACATAATGAATACTGGTAACCATTATGTGCAGAGTTTTTTTACAAATTCAAAGCGGCATGCTACAACTTACACAATTTATGACATATTATTAATTTAATTTAATTAATATATAATGCTTAAAATAGAGATCCACTATCGTTGACCCCCATTTACATCTCAGAACCCCCAAAAAAATTTTCCAACTTTTATGGACCCCTTAGCAGGTTGTTGTGACCCCTGGGTCGATATAGATTTGGAAAATCACTGGCCTTAGATCTGATAGCGAGGGAGGACGCTTGTGCTTTAATAGGGAAAGTATGTTTTGTATTAATATAATAACTAGGATTTATTTAATATGTCTATCAATGAGTGTAGTATTGAGGTTAGTGTATTATCAAATTAATTAATTAATTAATTAATTAATTAATTAATTAATAGAAGACTTTATTTTAATTAATTAATTAATTAATTTACATTAATAATTAATTAATTTAATTAAAAAATAAATCTTCTACAAATGCAATTAATTTAATTCAGTTCAGGTAGTTCGGTTCGGAGATTCGAGCCTAGTTTTGCTTACTACCGATATATTGGCAAGTCTCGAGTGATCGAAACACAAGCCCTAAGCTGAATTAATATATAATATATATATTATTATACATATTTTATATATATATATATCTCTCCCTCTATATTTCATATAATTTGTTTTCAATCTTTAAATATATAATATAATAATAACTATATATATATATATATATATCATATTATATATAATATATATCAATATTAAACAGCGCTTTTGCCCACTAGTGCCAACGTGGCAATCATACTATAATATATAGAATATATAATTTATATTATATAATATATATATATTATATATTATATATACTATAATATATAATATATATATATATATATATCTAATATACCTATATATATATAGTATATATTATATAATATATATATCTTAAAATATAGAGGAGAGAGAGAGAGAGAGAGAGAGAGAGGGAGAGAGAGAAAGAGAGAGAGAATCGAGTTATGTAAACTCTTTAGCATTAATTATTTTAGCAATAATTTCATCCATACAAGAAAAAAATTAAATAAATAAATAAAAGAAAAACACTTTAAATGAATCCAGCGTGTTATCAAGATAAGTCTCAGTATTTTTTTTTTAAGCAGATAAAAAGTATTTTTATCTGTGGCAATTTTTATAAATTTGAGAGAGGAAAAGCAAAGAGAATGAGAGGCGTAAAAGATGTTAAAAAATTTGGCTAAAAGCGCCATCAAATGCGATCATAAAAGAGAATGAGGCTCGAAATATGAATAAAACGTTTTTAAAGAGATTTTAGGAGTTAAAAAAAGAAAAAAAAAAGACTTTAAAAAAGGATTAGCAACGGCTTTTTGTTCTTGTTTGAAAAGAGAGATTATATAGACGAGAATTTAAAGGTAAATCAATTTGACTCTTTGTAATAGTATGAAAAAAGGTTATTTTGTAAAATTTTTAATTTTTTTTTGTTAGTAATCATATTAAATATGAAATTCATCTTTTATGTAAATACATTTCTCTAGTTTTTTTTTTCACTTTTCTCTAGAGCAACAGTTAGACTCGTAAACAATTTAATCATTTGCAATACTGCGCATGTATATAGGCTATTTTATATACTCTATTTGTTTTACATTTCAATCGCTTTAAATATATTGAAATTCATCATCTATGCCCAATTACATTTGGTAGTTCGTACCCCATGATATAATGAGTAAGTCTTCAGTGTAAAAATTACATTTTGTTTACTAAAGTTATGCATATATGTAGGCTTTAAATTTTTCCTTGGGAACGAACTTACTAACGTAACTGTACATATATGCATACATGTTTGTTATTTATTCTATTAATAAAAAGAATAACAATTCGGGTAGGGTTTCTACCTAATCAGTATTATTTTGGTACTTCAACAAGTTAAAACAGTTTTATGATACTTTTTACAATTAAGCTATAAAATTTTAATTAAGCTATAAATTATAATTATAATTAAGCTATATTAAGCTATAAATTATGATTATAATTAAGCTATAAACTTATAAGCAGTATATTGCAAAAGAATGAATAATATAATTGATAATTGAAACACCTAACTGCTCGCTTATGATATTAACTCCAATTGGACATTTATGATACGTAAAAAATTAAAAATAATTATTTGAATAAGCGTATTCATATTAGAAAAAAATTAACCACTAACTACCTTTCTCGTTTGAAACTATATGATAAATCCTAAGCCTGAAAGCCGCTTGCAAATAAAGCTAGAACAAATATAGTTTTAAAATATTAAGAAAATATCCACTTCAAATGGTCATGACTTAGTAATATTCCGGTTTCACGATTTGTATAAAAGATAAATGTTACCCTTTAAAAGTTGAAACACTTGATGAGATCAGTTGTTTATAAGAAAATAAACTTTGCTCTACGAAAGATTGCTTTCAAATAATTTAAGAAATATAATGAAAAAAAAATGTGTAAAAAATTACGGAAGACAAATTGGAAAAATGAAAGATAAATTACAAATTTAAAAGCAGTTTAGATGTCCAGAAAGAATTCTATGAGAGTATCTTTATACTTTTTACCCTTGTACTCTCACATCGTATATTTTTCACTTCTAATTATTTATTCAATACACTCATTGCATAATTTTTTTTCTCCAATTATTTTTTATATACATACTTCTATTTCATCTATCTATCTATCTATCTATCTATCTATCATCTATCTATCTATCTATCTATCTATCATCATAGGTTACTATCAGCAGACCATCTGCCTGGATAAATACGTAATAATGTCATTATAACTAAAAGAACCATATATTTTCTGCAAACATACTAGCGAAGAATTATTCATTTTCAGACATCAAACTTAATATAGATTTCTAAATTATATAAATATCTAATACCACAATAAATAAAAATATAAATAAATGTGACGTGGGAATATATATATATATATATTATATAAATTATAATATATATAGTATACTATATTTATATATATATAATATATTACGTATAATATAGCTTAAAATCCCAAATTGCACCTTAAGAGATGAAAACAAAATTTTAAATAGCTTCTTCCTAATCACAGTTATTTTCATATTCCATATTTTTAAGCAGAATAAGGCATTTGATAAGGCGAAAATATACGCTTGTTATAAATTATTTTGGCTACCAAGTAGAAGGATATACTCAGTATAGTTTTCTATTACGAGATTCTTCAAATTTCTAATTACAATTGTACCAATAATAAAATGCCTTATTACTAATACAAATATGTATATTTCTTATAAATTACAGGGCTTTCTATACCAAAGAACTATTTAATAGTATTTTTGTATCATCTATATATACATCGAGTAACTGATTAAATGTATATCTTGCCGACAAGATGTCATAGTGCTTATATATGTGAGAACATTTTGTCAACTGAGGTCCGGTTATCAATGATGAACAACTTGCATACGATTGGTTTAAATAAATGTTCATAATTAGTGTTATTTGTTAACAGCGCTTAAATTTACTACCGATATTATTTACTGTTAAATATTGCTAATAAAGAAAATCAATTCCAAGTTATTGTAATTGTATGTTTAGCTGCTGGTATAGAAATAATGTTTAAATACTTTATAACTACGACCTAATTAAATATACTAGAGCAGTTAACTATATCTCTGCTCTCTCTCTCTGCTCTCTCTCTCTCGTCTCTCTCTCTCTCTCTCTCCTTCTCTCTCTCTTCTCCTCTCTCTCTCTCTCTCCTCATCTCTCTCTCTCTCTCTCTCTTGTCCGTCTCTGTCTCTCTCTCTCTCTCTGCTCTCTCTCTCTCCTCTCTCATCTCTCTCTCCTCTCTTCTCTCTCTCTCTCTCTCTCTCTCTCTCTCTCTCTCTCCTCTCTCCTCATCTCCTCTCCTTTACCACATGAACGCAATATATTTTTTTAGAACGATAGGCGAATTATCAAAACGAAACTTGAATAGTCAAATGTACCCGTAAAAAAATAATCTCCATTTCAGATCAATTGTATACACCAAAGGCCCGAATTCGCCGGCGTCTTCATTACAGCTTCGACTCAAAAACGCTTCGCATAAATCTAATACGCCAGAGTTACAAAAAAAAAAAAAAAAAAAAAAAAAAAAAAAAATTTCTTCGCATTTTCTATGTACTTAAGTGTGTAGTTATCTGATCCAAAACTAGCATCTGTTGTACTTTCTCTCTCTCTCTCTCTCTCTCTGTAGAGATCGGTAAAGCTATACACGCAAAAACACGACGTACGTATCCTTTTAAACAAGAGGTTTTTGTTATGCAAGGCGTTATATATTGTTCTTAACTATTAATATTAAGGTAGATGATTTCGAGCTAAGAGTTGTATGGTCATGACGTAGCTAATCAAAAAACAATCCATTTGCAGTGTATATATATATAATAATATATATAATATATATATATATATATATATCTATCATATATATATATATATATATATATATATTATATATATATACTATT
>JABUQX010050038.1:20000-40962 GCA_015478945.1 Trachelipus rathkii
CAAACCAACTAATAGACTAGATACGGCGTCGAGGTCAATGTTATGACCTCGGGGTTTGTCTTGTTTTCCCTTATCCCTCTTTCAGTTCGACCGAGCATAGAGCTTTACCGACACCTCAAGAGACCGTCACGCATACATTGGTCGTAACTGTGCACACCACGGAAATAGAAATAAGCAGAAAAAGGGCAATCTGCCGTAATACCTGAGAGAGGTAAAGAATACGTCGCATGTCGCTATCAGTTAAGCTTGAAGCTATAGTCAGGTTAACCCGGCGCTAATCGGGAGCTATCTAAGTACGAACACTAATATCACTGCATATGTATGACTTCTATCAATTCACTCCATGGTAAATGTATATGAGGTAAACTAGATCACACCAAAATTGATACTCTCTAACCACTTGAAAATTAGAAGACAGGATCCCACAGACACATCAATCCATGTGCATCAATATCCAACACCGTTATCAGAGTTCAATCTTGACTCGTTGGGGTTATTTTACGGGCCTATATGGTATTCCGACTATCTCATAAGTGTATCCATATAATAAAGTGTCATACTCAAATACGCATTGTAAGATAAAGTTGTAAATCAAAGTGAACAATTCTAACGTCCAATAATTCAGAAAATCGATCATAAAGAATCCAGAAGTTAAACATTGTCTTGATTTCCACTACTTAAAAGAAATTAACTTTTAAACTTGTAGAATTCAAATTTAAACTTTTAAATAACTTTAAAGAAATAAATGAACTTTTAAATTATGAAATTTCCCATTCTTGAAATGTAAATTTTAAAACCGCACTAATATAACATTTTTATTAAAATTCCCCCACTGAATATCCGGGAACTCTCCTTGTTCCTTGACGTTCCATCTTTTGCTCTGCTCACGAAATCTCATCTTTCCTTTCATGCTGTACCTAAAAAAAACAATAAAAATTATGAGACAACAACCACAAATAACTGACCTACCACATCCCTCCTACCTAAGTTTGACTCATAATTCTAACTCAACAATCACTCCCCATTTATAACGCCGTTGTCATCACCCAATCATACTCTTTTACACCACCTTCTACTCCTAGTAAACGGTTTCTCATATTCCTCACTGTATACATCATATCCCACCTTCCACTCTTTCATCAGTTTCTCCTACTTCATTCACCTTCCTTTCCTAGGTAATAGCTCAGACATTTCTGGCTATTTCTACTCGTCTCTCTCATCCTAGCTATTGTTCGCCTTTATAAATTCTCTCAATGCATTCCACCAAATTGACTTCAAATCTGCCACTTCCATTCATGCACACTCCTATCTAAACCGATCCTCTACAAATATTTTCAATCTGCCAACACACTCTCGAATTTTCAATCCAACGGAAACTTGCAAACTGTGTAGGTACTTTCCTTAAACTCTGCTCGTTATTCCCATTGTCCCACCAAAAACCTGAAAAATACTCATCATTCTCATTATCATCGTTAAATAACACCTTTAACCTATTCACATTACCCGACAATCCACTTTTACGCTTTTTCTTCGGTATCTCTTCCACCAACACTAACTATTTCCCCTTTAACCATAAATCATCCACTATATCCCCATTCTCATTCACGTCATCCTCATTCACCAAAAACTTATACACGGGATGGATCTTTAAATAACCAGAGGGTTCTCTCCCCGGCCTCAACTGTACCTGATGGGCCCGAAACTCATTCGTACCACCATCGTTCTCACCCTCCAACACATAACTAACCCCATTAGACATAACCCTTTTTACAACATACTGCCCTTCAAACTTTTCTCTCATCTTACTTACATTCAAACGACCTTTCTCAATCACTTCCTTCAAAACCTTATCCCCTACCTTAAAACTGGCAACTTTAAACTACCTTTTCTCAAAACGTCCCTATCACCTTCAGGTAAACCCAAGCCTGGGCTTTTACAAACTTCTCAAAATTCAACACATACATACAAGTAGACATACCAGTTGCTCTATGCACAGTCATATTATAAGCCCACAACACTCTTCCTAACCAATAATCCCAATCATTCTCTCTTTCACTCATCATTCGTAACATTTCGCTCAACGTCCGAATCGTTCTCTCTGCTAACCCATTCGAACTCGGCATATACGGCGTCGTTTTCACATGTTCAATCCCTCCAATCACTCACATTTGCTCAACGCCTGCCCTACAAACTCCGGTCCATTATCACTTCAACATTCGCTTCGGTTTACATACACACATGGCAACAAAATTCCTTACCACCTAGCCACATTCCGCACTAGTCTTATTCTTCACCGGCACAGCATACGCAAACTTACTTTTGTGATCCACCATCACCACCATTCCTACATAACCACTCGCAGTCACTGGCAAAGAAACTCAATCAATCCCTACTAACTCAAAAGGTTCATTCACATCCATTCGTAACACAGGGGTTTCACATACATTCTCTGATCTTTCCCTTCTGACATTCCTCAAAAGTGGTAATACCAGCATTCATTATTTTTCTTAACCAAGGATTTCACATTTTAAATAACATTTTTCCCACAATTAAACTTCCCCATGTGGCCATACCTACGGTGGATCACTAACGCCCATCCCTACCGTCCCAATCACAGAAAACACAGGTACATACAAATCATCTTCCCTTACTTTCCGAATATAATACACCACATTAGTTACACAACAAACAAACCTTTTTCGCAAATTTACCCTAAAATCTTCTATCAACTGTTCCCACCTACAAACTTCCTTACCCAACAAAATACATTTTTTCACTCACCGACCATAGGACATTCCTCTTGCATTACTTCAATATCTTTCAAGCTTAACAGTTCTTCATCCCCCACACCAACTCTCACCATGCAACGAAAATCAACAACCACATACACATCCTCCTTCTGCAGTCCTAACAATCTCAAACGACTTCCCTTCAACAACGCAACTTTCATTCCCTACATCTTCGGACAACCCATTCATCCAAAGTCAATCCCCAACAAAAAACAATACGGCATTCGGTCTTCATCCAGCACAACAAACCTATGTTCCACCTCCCCTAGCGTTCTTTCACTACTTTAACAAAAACCTCTTTCAAAGCGACAAATCACATGATCAATCCCTTTTGATCTTCAACATTCGTACTCCTCCTCTCTATCTGCCATGTTACTTGCTCAATCTCTCGTACCACACGCATTCACTAAAGAAATCTGAGCCCCCAGTATCAGTCAGTCCACAAATACTCTCCATTCACGCTGCACTTCACCTCCATTCTTCCACTTATCCCATGCTCGCAATACACGACTTCTTCGATTTCCCCTGGACAAATCATTTTCAATTCTCATCACCCCTCTAACCGACACTCCTCCAACTCCGATTCCAATACATACTTTCCTATCGTAAAACTCTTTTTTCTCGATTACCCATTGTATTAATGTAGCCACTTGAACCTGTAATGAAGCTCACCGCACTTTTCACCACTTACACCCTCCTCCTATACAAACGTGTCTCCTCTCCACCAATAATGCACACATACACTATCTTAAACAAACTTACCTCACGGACAATCAATCCTCTTCACCGGGAGCACTACATTCACTAGCCTTTAAACTCCTTCACATAAAATATTTCAACTTTCCTAATCCCTCATCTGCTCAGGTTTCTTACACACCTCAGTCATATTCCCTTCGCAATTCTTCCATACTCTCAGGCACTCTCGACACCAACCTGTCCTTAGCTAAATCCTGTAACCCATATACAACACATTTCGAACATAGAATCCCCACCCTGACTTTTCTTTTCCCTTCATCAATCCCGTAGGCAAATATTCCGGTCTATCACTACCTTTTCACTCATACTCTCATCCCAGGCATTCTCGACATCAAATCAGCAATCTCATTCCTTTCACACGGCACATACTTCAACCCACTGTCCAAAATCACTCAAATCTTCCAAAGTCCTTGCAAGCTCGACTATCAACGATCCTCATTCTCTGCAACACACGCAAGGGTTGGTGATCGTTCGCACAATAACTTAATTCCATACAAAACGGACGAGTACGACTTTAAACAAAACCTCAAACGCAGCAACTCTCTTTTCAATTCGTAGAATACTTTCCGCTCTGTATACTAAAACGCTTTCGAAACATACCAATCACTCGGTTTTCTTTCAATCCCATGCAATATCACCTGTTCTTTGCATCAACAACCCCTACAATACCACTTGCATCCGTATAACTTCCAAGGGTTTACATCCTCACTATAATCGGGATAAGCCAGCTCTACATCCTTTGCGACTTCGCTTTCAACTTTTCAAACGCTTCCATTTCATTTATCATTCACCTTCACAATTCGTACTCTTCTTTTTCCGCCATCCATTCAGTTCAAAAGGTTTCATCACACCCGAACAATCTTTCATAAACTCCCTTCCAAACTCTACCACAACGACCAAAAATGCCTCTTACTCTCTTAGCATTCCTCGGCTTGAACTGCCGAAACTTTCCTCAATAAACTTTTTGGCTTTCTTTAAACCAAGTCCGCACCAACCTTGTTCCCAAGAATTCAAACCTCATCCGCAACCACTCACACTTTTTCGACTTTCACTTTATCCTATTCCTCTTAACTTTTTTCAACACATCATTCCTAACTCAAATGGCTCAGAGAAAGTTCATTCATCACTAGTTGTCCATCTAGCACCATCACATTCTTACTGGGAAATCTTCATGACCACATTCACTCGCCCTCTGAAAACGCGCTGGAATGCATTGGCTAACCCCCAAAGCTCAAATTCCTAAACTGGTATGCCGCTTTGCAGTTGAAAAGGCAGTCACACACCTACTATCCTTTTCCACTGGCATCTGATAATATACCCCTTCGCACCAGAATCCATTTTTTCGTAAACACTTTCATTCCATAATACTATACACGCACTCTGAAACTACAACACATAGGAACTATCTTTCACAGTCTTTTCCTTCACCTTACGATAATCAATACAAACTTCAATCGTCCATCAGGCTTTCCCACAGGCACAATCGGACTATTCCAAGGACTCACACTCTTTACCAACACACCTATTCGCTCTAACTCTTTACACTTCCTCAATCTCATTCGCAACTGGGGGGGGAAAGTGACGAGGTCGCTGGTATATGGGGGTATCTTCCGCTAACACTATGCGAAACGCTGGCAATTTTGCATCCCCAAAATCCTCATCGCCCTGACTCAGTGGCTTTCTTCTTTCCCATAAACATCTGCGTAAAAACCTTTTGTCTCCTCACTTCATTCAAACCTTCAGGTAATTTTACTTTATCAACCATTTCATCATACACCCAATCTTTCCTCTCAATATCACCAGCAAACACACCACATTCCCTCTCTCTCAACTGCTCCCCAGTCATTTTGCCCCCCACAATCAGAACCGAATCCAAACTACCCACCACATCACCAACTCTTATTCCTCTCACTCTCTTCTTTTTCACACATACCCTAGGATTATTCAAATCTATTATACCGTCGAATACATGTGCAACCCTTTTCACCCTATACCTCGCATCATAACCATCCACCAGAAACATGCTATTCTGGTTTTCATCCATACCCACATTCGTATTCCAACCTACTTTCACACTTACTACTTCATCCGTCTTCAAGGACCTATCCTCTAAAGCAAAAACTTCCACGCCTTTAACTAGTTTCACATCTACCTTCCCTAAATTTCACATACATCTGACATGTTCCATCCTTATTCACCTTCTTCTCTATCATCCCTTCGATCAGGATGAATAACTTTCCCATACAACACTCAAAAAACTTATACCCCTAAATAACACATCATACTTTTCGTTCCTCCTATCAATCACATAAAACTCACTCTCTCCATGCCTATTCCTCCTATTCTAACGCTCTCTCTAAATTTACTTTCCACCGGAAAACACATTACTTATTCCTTTAATATGACCCCTACCGACTTTTCTGATCTTCCTTATATTCATTCCTATCATATGCTCCTTTATACCACAACACTAACCATACACCCAGTATCAATCCAAAGCTCTTACCCAATACCTCCACAATAAACCCTTAATACTCATCCATTCATTCACAGGACCCAACTGAAAACCACATCGACACTTACTCCCTATCTGTGACAACTAATCTCACCGAGGGTTCAAACCAGTTGCCAACCCTCAAGGCAACCCGTTTCCCCCGAATTGTTAATTCTTACCTGATTTTGTACAGTGTTCACATAGTCCTCCACATTTAATTCTCCTATTGCGAATTTATGGGTTTCAATTTAGCCGATCGAGGACCAGAAAACTAATTCAAGACCTAGCAACACCAGGATTTAACCTGACTACCCCGACATGGTTGCCCTCACACTCCAACACATACCGGCCACATGCCCTAATTTTCCACATTTGGTACATGTCTAGGGGACCCGCACATCCTAGAAAAATTCCCCTCGACACCACAGTTCCCACATAACGGTTGCCTCGCTCTTACACCCTGAGGACAATCACGCACCAATGTCCACACTCCGCATCTCTACACCAGCCCCTTTGCGGGTCCGTACAGTTTTCATGGCCAAATGACCCACTTGCCAACAGCTAAAACAAGCACCAGTTGCCATCTACATTCTGATATCATATGGCCCATCTTCCCACAACGAAAACACTTCAACATCCCTATTTTGCAACTCACAATTTTCCTTGGTTTCACGACTCTATATCCTTGACCCTGATTATAACCTTTGACTTGGTAATGTCCATATTTCCCTCTCACATTCACATTTCCACCAGCTTGTCGACCAGCATTAGCATTCATTCCTCCTGCATTCACCTGTCTTTCATCACTTCCAAAACAACCGTAAAAATCTTCAAAAAACTTCAACACCATTACTTTCATAGGGTTAGCCTTCAGTGGCGTCCCTATATGATTTAATAACTGGGGGTTGGTTGGACACCTCTCACTCGGGGCATTCAACCCCTACCATAACACTTCTCGGGTCGTTCAATTTCTCTCTCTCGCTCTCCTTCAAACTCCCTATCTTCTACTCAATTTCAGAACCCTTCCCAGGTCATCGTTCTCCAGAACGCCGCCCATCTATTTTCTCTTCCCTTGCAAATTCACATATCTCTGTTCACCGGGAGGTGGAACTGTATCCAAAAACTTCTTTCAACAATTCTTATTTCCGTCCACATTATCCTCCCCAAACTTCTTCTCGCAAGGTTTCCAATCGTGCGCATTACATATCAATCCTTTCCTCTTTCCACGCCTAGCTTTATCAAATCATTCACCTTTCTATATCCACTCCCCTTTCACCTCCCCAATTCCCGTCCTCATTAAGTTTAACATTCATACTTTGGGTAATCAGACTGACAGCCTTATAAAATTCCAACATTCGCCCCTCTAAAAATTCCCCCTAACGTCTGCATTCCTTTTCTCGTCCAACTCTTCTAAAACAGAATTTTCTTCTCAGAACTCCTCAAACCTCTTTCGTACATACACATTAATTAATTAATTTTTGGGATGCCCGAATTAACACACTCCTTTTCACTTACGCTCACGCTCCGACTCGAACCAGATCCATCCCCATAATCCTTCAACTCAACATCCTCTCTCCGAACTACTATATAATTCGAGTCTATACTCCTTAACTTTTCATTCTTCTTTCATGTCTCCTGTTCTTAGAATCTTTCTTCTTCTTTCTTATTTTTCTCAATTTCTCTTTCTTTATTTTTCTCAATCTTCCCATTCACCCACCTTATTAAATCCTTCTCTTCATCCCTTCATCCTCACTCACATAACTTAACTCATCGTCTTGGAACATCACTTTCTCATCATCTTTGGTCTTCACTCTCTCGTCCTTCTTTTCCACTTTCCCATTCCTCTTTACATTTACTACATTTGGAGTAGAGGTAACCCTTTGTTGGGTTCCATTCATTCCGTTCCCTCCAATCCCATCAGCAAACCTTTTATTCATCATTTCCTCCATTTTTGCAGCTATTTTCTCCTCCATTCTCTCTTCCTTCGTTTCTCCATCTCTCTCATTCCCTCTGTTAATTCTCTATTCTTCTCAATCAATTCTTCATTCTCTTTCTCTTTCCTCCTTAAAGCTTCCTTATACCTTTCCAACTCCACCGGCAACTCCTCATTCGTAGCCATGTTTACACTACTTTACTACTACCTTACAACCTTATATTAACTTTATCCTAAGTTTACACTACCTCTACTATTGCACCCCTCACTATCCTTCGCAGACAGCCCACGTTGCGCCACAAATATGTAGGCGGATTACTAATAAGAAATAAAAGTATAAGCTACAATAATTGAAATCAAGAAAGGCGTGAGGCTGTCTTCCAGGTTGATATTGCGGGAAACAAAAAAAACAAGTAAACAACCCACATATATTTAATTATTATACAAGTATTACAACATATTTTTAAAATATTAAACAAGAATTAACACACAGTATCCTGCATATTTCTTTATAATTACTACCAATAAAATTTATCTTCACGTTTGTTCAATATCCATATAAAATACTAATTCAATTTGTTCCTATCCTTTTTAATTACCATATTCTACAATATTACTACAATATTACTCTCGACCTACAATATATTAACCCATATCATATTTATATATAGAATAAAAAAATATAATAACGATAAATTCAAATAGATATGAATACGATTGATTAAATTCGAATTGTCAGTATGAAAAAT
This sequence comes from Trachelipus rathkii, assembly GCA_015478945.1. Classification (NCBI taxonomy): domain Eukaryota; kingdom Metazoa; phylum Arthropoda; class Malacostraca; order Isopoda; family Trachelipodidae; genus Trachelipus; species Trachelipus rathkii. Next base: position 28,722 of record JABUQX010050038.1, read on the forward strand.
GTTTTATTTGTTTTTTAAATTTATTTAAGTTTTTTTGTTTTCCCTTCACCTGCCCTGACAGATAGCCTTTATGCATAACTCCAATTGTAGATTTTTTTTATTTACTTAAATCTCGACCATCCATGTTTGAATGTTCTATTTCTAAGATGTTTTTTGTACTTAGACTTGAATATAAATGTGTAAAGGTTCTCCCTGTTGGTACTAAATACAAGATTTTTTTTTAAACAGGGTTTTGGAGGTCTGGGAGTGGAAAACCTTTACCAGGGGGGTTGTTTTGCTTTGGAGGAAGGAGGTATTCTCTGGTACCTCTCATTATGGTACCTTGTTGTCTATTTCTTAGGGACATAGGATGGGATATGTTGGTTGTTCTCATAGGAAAATTGGGAACATAAGAAGGATCTTGTGATCTAATGTCTGGTGTTGATGGAGGAGAGGTGTTCCTAGGTGTTGTTATAGGAAGTTGTGGAAGTGTCTTGTGTAGGAAGACTTTGGGATATTGATGGAGGGGTTATGGATTCTTGAGGAAGAGGAGGTGGGGTGGGATAGGTGGTTTCTGGAAATATGATTCTGGAGGTAACCAAGGCAGTGAGGGAGTATAAATTTCAGATGCTGAAGGCTGGGGTGGTAGGAGAGTTTTGGAGGTAAGGTAGTAGGAAATCCTCTGAAAGTGAGTCTTTTCGGAGGGGAAGGTGAGAAAAGGAAATTAGGAGTTGGAGGAGGTAAATGAGCATGCGAAGGAGGCAGGGAAGGTGTTGATCTTTCCTGAGGTGAAATGTCTCTATTATTTTCAGGAGTTTTGGAGGTTGCATGATCTTAGGTTGTTGAATTGAAGGTGGGGGAGGTTGAATGTCTTTGGAAATATAGGGTATTTGGAATGTTTAGAATAGGTTTTTGTGGTAGGCCTATATTTAAATGATGAGGAGATTTTGGGGGTGGCTTTTTAGTAGGAAGAAGGTCGCCGTCGGTTGTGGCATTAGAAATGGTACATTTTTGGATGATACTTTTGAAATCTTTGTTGTCCCTATGGACAATAAATGTTTTTGATGTTTGTAAACATTGTAAAAGCAATTTGTTAAAGTGTACAAGTTGTTTCACTTGAAATGGACCTGTCCATTTCGGAAATAGTTTAGGGGATTGATGTGGCTTTTCACATCTAAAATATGTACATAATCCCCGACTTCGATGGGTATGGAAAAAGAATTTTTGTCGTTTTTCTCTTTGTTTTGTTGTTTCCTGTCGAAGGTGTTCTCGAGCTTGATCTCTTATGAGATTGGCTCATTCAGTTGATATGTTTTTGAGGCTCAGAGCCTTTTGTAAAAAGAGATATATAATTAGGAAGATCCCAAGGTAGTCTTTTATTATAAGTATAGAGAAGGAAGTGAGGAGGGCAACCAATGGAGGAGTTAAATGTAGAATTGATCAGTGTAAAAGGGATTAACTTTTCCCAATCATTATGGTTGGTATTCACATAATGCCTGAGGTGGTTTGCAATCTTCAACATTTCTCTCTCTGCCAAACTGTTCGAGGTAGGATGCCTTACCACAATGTTAACTACCGTGATCTTCCATTGTGCACAAATCTCCTTGAAAAGTTTGGATGTGGTGCCTGATCTGATATAATAATTTCTGGAGTACTGTGCCTGCATATAATTCTTTCCAGAATTGCCTGGGCAATGTCTTTGGTTGTGTGTTGAATGAGAGGGACCAGTACAAGTTCCACATATCTTGTTAGGCTGTCCTTTAGAACCAAAATGTATTTGGCTTTTGTGATCTTGCATGTGGGCAATGGCCCCAGAATGTCCAAATGGACTCCGGCAAATGGTTTATACGGAAGGGGGTAGGTTTTAATTGGAGCATTTTTAATTGGAGCATTTTTTTCACTCTTTGGCAAGAGAGGTAGGAATGTCAGTGTTCTTTCACTAGAGTATATAATTTGGGGAAAATATATTTTTCCTGAATGCGTTGCACTGTTCTATCTTCCCCACAGTGGCCGGATGGTAAAGAGTCGTGGTTGTGTTTAATGATAGAGTGTATCATGGAATCTGGAACTTTTATGAGAAAATTGCCATTTTGAGTGGCATAGTGGAGAATGTCGTTGATAAGAACATGAGGGAAAGTATCAGCAGAAGTATCTTGCTGATTAAGAGGTTTAGCAAAATTATAAAGATCTTTCAATCTGTGGCATGCTTTTTGCTCTTTTACAAATGTTTCTTTTGTGAGATGTAAAAGTGTGGTAGGTAAGACCGTGTTTTGAGAGAAAGTATGAGTCAAAGAAGGAAGATTTCTACTAAGATAGTCAGGAATGATATTGGGATTAAAATGTGAAATGAAAAGGTTCCACCTTTCTAAACGGCCGGACAACTGCCAGTGCCTGATGAGGTGGATGAAAGTTTGATTATCAGTGATAATCGTGACTTCATAGCCAAAGATGGTATTACAAAATTTCTGTAAAGCAAAAACTATTGCAAGAGCTTCCTGCTCTATGGTTGAGTAGCTAGTTTCTGCTTTGGAAAGCGAATGAGAAATAAACGATAATGGTTTTTCTTTGTTGTTTTCAAACAATTTATGAAGAAAGGATTATTATAGTCTGGATAGCACAGTTGTGGTTGCAATAAAAGTTTATCTTTAATAATTAAGAAAGCATTTTGCTATTCTGGCCCCCATGCAAAAGATGTGTTTTTGTGTAGTAAACGTGTGATAGGTTTAAGAGTTTCTAAAAAAAAAAAATAGTAAATGCGAGAAATAATTAAAGAAATCTACCAAAGATCTCGTCTCACTCATGTTTGTAGATGGAATGAAAGTCTGAGTTTTTAACTTAATAGGATAGGGAGAGATTCCCTTGTTGGATATTTTAAACCCTAACAAGAGTAGACTAGTTCTAAAGAATTTGCATTTAGACAATTTAACTTTTAATTTATTTCTCTTAAATGAATCAAAAACCTTTTTTAAGTTTTCCAAGTGGTGTTCCAAAGAAGTACCCATAATAAGGACATCGTCTATGAAAACCCTGCATGCATCTCCTAACAGGTGAGAAAGGGCTAGTTCCATTGTCCTCGCAAATATTGCTGGGGCATTGGAAAGTCCAAAATTTAGTCTGGTGGGAGCGTATTGACCTCTTGTGGTCCGAAATGTGAAGAGGGGTTGTGTCCTTGATTTAGATGCAGTTGTAGGCGTCTTTGAGGTCCAAACTGCTGTAAATTTTGCTGTTTCCCAAAGAACTAATGCCGTCGTTTATGCATGGGATCGGAAAACGGTCTAAGAGCGTGTGCGAATTCAGAAATCGATAGTCTGCGACTATCCTTTGTGTATCGGTATTTTTCTTTGGAATTACTAAAAGTGGAGCTGAATGGGGACTAGAAATGGGACATATACCCTTTTCTCTGAGAAGATTCTACCCACTCCTCAATTTGTGAGGTACTTCTGGGGGAGGCGATATTGAGGACAGTAGATCACCTTTGGCGCGTCCTCTTTCAGTGTGATGCTGAATTTTGTTTGGGGGCATATTGGTACTTCGTCGTTCTCTAAAGCTATGATACCCTTGTAGTTCATTAATAGATTTAATAAATCCTCCAGTTGATTAGGATCTGTTAGCGTTTCGCACTAGTCTTCCTCATTCTTGAAGGAATTTTGTATTATCTTCTTTTAAGTATTTCTTAGTTGTGCAGGAGTGTTACCTTTTGAAGAAGTAGCAAAGTTTACTTGCGAAGTGGGGAGGGGAGAATCGAGTTAGAATCGGATTTGCTTTGTCAAAAAGGAGTTTATTTGTAAAGTATGTGGCGTGGCCAACATATTAATAATGTCCAAGAGGACATGACCCTCATTAGAGGAACTTAAGACGCTACCTATGTAGAGGTAGTTGTGCAAATGTGTATTCTGAAGAAAGAATAAGATGATTCGGAGGAGAAGTATTTGCTAGAGAGCGTGCTTTTACAGATAGAGTGGTCTTAGAATAAGGATGAAGAGTTACGCTTTCTATGATGGATAAATTATAATGAGTGTCAGTATCTATCATTAAATTCTTGAAAATAAAGTGGTAAAGATGAGTTATGATTTATTTGTGTTGTTAGGAACATGCTTTTGTGGATATACTGGAATGAGAGGTACTGAGAAATGTTCAGAGTTGGAAATAACAGTTTATTATTAAATGTCTGAAAACGTATATGTGAATTAGTGAGGAAATTGGCTCCCAAGAGAAAATCTGAATTAAAACCACAGAGGTTGTCTTCTATAACAATGAAATTAATTGGAAAAACTTTGTGATGTAAATGAATAAGCAAAATGATTGTTCTAATTGTGCGAAAATATCACCAGTGATTGATTTAAGAGTGATGGAAGATTTTGTGAGAGGTACCTATGTTTATGGAAAATTTGATTTCTAATTCTAAGATAAGAAGATAAGAGTGTGTCTGGCCAAAGAACTGTTTGATCCACTAAAAGAAAACGTGTATTGCGCAATGTATGCTTATCGAAAGTGATATCAGTTTATAAGAAATAAGCAGGACCTATTAGAGGTTGAGAGTATGTGTTTTCATATATGAGTACGGCAGTATTATTTGTAAAAGATAAAGAAGTTAATTCTGGTGCAGAGTGTGTTACAAGCTTGTGATTTGAGGTGAAAGTAGGAGTGTTGATTTGATCTTTACTAAGATTTGAGAAGTGATGAGATTTATATGATGTTTGAGGCTGAGTTTCAAAAGGATTCATATTTCGCTGAATCAAAGTTATTAAAATGTTTTGGAGGGTTTGGCTGAGGAGGGGTGAAAGTTGCTTCATTAAAGAAGATTGAAGGTTCTGAGAGAACATTAGGAGGGTTAGGGAGAATGACCTGTGAAAAATTCTTGTGTATAAGATCTGAGTCATGCGAAGGATTAGAGAAAAACTCTGGGACAAAAATTAAGGTTGGAGAATGATTGAAATTATTTATCAAATCTGGGAAAGTATTTGCGCTATCATGAAATTCAAATAATAAATCCTGAACTTTGCTTTGAACCTGCAATAAACTATTTAAAACATGCAGGAGGAGTAGAAAGAACATGCTTAGAGTTAGAGAGAATTTGCCCTATTGTTTTGGTTGAGATAAAAAAGTTAATTTTATGAGAATTATCATAAAATATATCAGTGTTATGAATTTGGCTATTTTCATCATTACTTGCATATGAATTCTCTACCTTTTTGTTTCTGGTGTACATATGTGCCTGAATATTTTTAGACTCCGTTATGTCTCCTTTATTTAATATATCTGTGCTATATACACTTCCTATATTTATACATCTGTGCTACATACTTTTCCCATATTTACTACTACTAGGCTATATACTTTTCCCATTTCAGTGTAAGATTGTGTATTGCCTCTACTAGTACTTAGCATCTCTGTTCTATCTACTTTTCTATTCCTCGTATTGACCTGTGCATTTTCGTTTTCAGACTTAATGTTTAACTTAGCTAACATTCTAGTACTTACATTGGCACCTGCTTCACCTCTTTGACCACACTTCATGTCTACTTTTCTATTTGTTATATCAGTATTTGCTTCACCTCTTTGACTATATATCATGTCTACTTTTCTATTTGTTATATCGGCATTTGTTGTATCCCTGTAACATGTTTCCTGCCCTAACTTTTCTTGCAAATTCATATCAATTTTAATATAGTCATTAGATATAAGATTATTTGAACCAATGTGGTTCTGAAAATTTTTGAGAACATGAATAGTGAAGATAATCAGAACCAATGGAGTTTTGATTATCTTCAATTTGATTCCCAATATGGGAATCAAATTGAGTTTTGACCATATCCAATGTATAAACATTGATAACACCCGCTGATGGTAACACATCATCATCAGGAGTGTTCTTTAAATTGATAACACCCCCTGATGGTAACACATTATCATCAGGAGTGTGCCTTAACCTGAAAGGAAGCAGGTTAGAGTTTGGCCTACATGCTAACATATTAATGTGCATTGTGGAACTGCCTAAATATTTTCTGAATTCTCTTGTGATTTTGGAATCTGGAGGGGAATCCATTTTGGGTTTCCTGCCTTCCTCATTGTTGAAAAACCTGGTCGTCTTCATCATAATTTTGTTCTTCAGTTGTATCATAAAATAGTTTTCCTCTCCTTGAAAATATTGTTCTCGAGACGATTGCGATTCATTTCCCGGCTCCGCCATCCTTGCATATGATGTGGGTTTAGGCTTCCAGGAATTTGATTATTCATTGGTGCTTTTTGTTGATAGTTTGGTCTATTTTGTGGTTTTACGCCCTTGTAATTCTGCCGCAAAATTCCAATTCCTTTCCATCTATTTTGCATAATTTTTCCCTTAATTTTATCAGTAATAGGAGCGTTCTTTAATGGAGTACTTGGGTACCATCTAGAGTCTTTACAATTAAAAGTAGACCCCCTCTTGGGACCAATGTTGCACTTTCTACAAAATGGGTTGAAAGGGCAATATGATGTTGAGTGGCCACCTCTTTCACAATGGAAACACACAGTGGTATTCTGGTGCTGTGAGTTTTGCCCATTTTGATAAGTTGGAGCTTGTGGCTTTGATTGATTTCCAAAGTGTCTTTGCTGGAAATGCCAGTTGGAATGCGAAAAATCTTGTCACCTAACAAAGTTCTGAGGTTTTTGTTGAATTTGTGCCAACTTCTGAAAATTTAAATTTGGTTGTGGCATAATGTTTTTAATAGAGTCATTTAGTCGGCCCTCAGATTTCTCTAATAATTTGTGATATTGCTGATGTAATTCCAACTTCAGATCATGAAACTTTTTGTAATCTTTCCGAAAAATATCAGGCTTCTCAGGAAGGAAAGTAAATAAATGGCAGAAAGCAGTGGCCGTAATTATTTTCTCATCTGGTTAGAAAGAACTATCATCTTTAGCCAGGGTATCATAAAACTCAGAGTATAGTTGTTGTAAAGAGAGAGCAGCTGAATTTAAGGAATCGGATTCCTACCATCTAAAATTTCTCACCCTTTGCATAGCATCATAAGGGGATAATGCTTTATCAGGAAAAATACAACTCTTAAGACAGGTGAGGAAACTATCTAGTGTTGATACATCAAAGAGTTCTGGTTTTGCATTAATGATTTTGCATATCTCGCTTTTTGAATCATTGCCTAATTTATTTTGGGCCTCAGCTAACTTCGCTGCCTCTGTAACACTGTGTTTGAGGGTTATATTTTCCTTTATATTAGCTACCCACTGTGTGATAGACGGACCCTGCCACTTTTCATTTATACACCCAGTCAAAAGCAATTCCGGCTTTGAGACCTGGGTAATAGTAACAATTGGCTGAGCATGAGTTGGGGTAGGAGGAGGGGTGGTGTCTTCTTCACCAACCATATTTGACTTTTATTAAAATTTAAGTTTTAAAGATTTTGAGCAAAACTGTAGACCTCCAAAATAATAAAATTAAAAGAATTTCCCCCAGCCCAAAAATAAGATAAAAATAACTTTTGTAATTAAAAATGGGAATGTAATTTGAAAAATAATTGAGTGAATATTCCCAAAAATGGAGTGTTATAACTCTCGTACATAGAGGTACCAAAACTGTTCTGGATATCTTCTGGCATGCAAATTTGGAGTTTCGAGACTTGCTTCTAAATTTTCACCTAAATCTTGGTGCTGTTTGCTTCGCCACTACTCAACCCTGTTTCAGTCAGGGCTGAATAATAAACGGTTTAGGTCTTGTAAAGTAATAACACAGAATCTGACTTCTTAGATAAGGGTGATATATAGAGAAATTACTAACATGCGCGCCTAGGGATATAACGAAAAATTAACATGTTTTTGAAAATAATAAATAAAAAATGTAAAAAAAATTTTTTTTTACCAAAATGGTTTTACCAAAAAAAAAAATTACCTATAAGAAAATTATTCTACAAAAAATTTTCTTGTATAGATTGGCTTCGAGAAAAAATTGAATCAAAGTCATTTTAAACTACACGTTAAATAATCAGCTATGATATATTGTATGTACTATATTCTATATATGTACTAATAGTATATATGTTAGTATATATAATATATATATATATACTATATGATATAGTAGTAGTATATTATATATATATATATATTATTATCGTATTATATATAGTAACTATATACTATATATATGTTATATATATTACTATAGGGCCCAGGGCCCTCCTTTTCTGTTTTTAGCCATGGTCAGGTTTTGATTTTTTTTTGTTTTTTTTTATATATTTGTTAATAGGAAATTTTGAAGGCATTCTCTTATGTACAGCGGAATTATTCAAATGTGAGAAGTATTTTTATATGATTTTGCAAAAATCACAATTTATGATGTAAGTTATTGGTTTTTACAATAAATATATTACAAAAACGTACACATTTTACAGAAATATTTACGTATTTGGAATCAGAGTATAAAGCTTATTACAAAAATGTAAAAAACAACATTTTTTTCTCATAGAAATTATAATTTCTCAAAAAGGTACGACATTACAGAAACAATAACGTATTGTCGGAAATCGTCGTGTAAATGTGTAAAAGTGTACAATAGTGTAAAGTATAACATAAAAAAGTAAAGAACAATAAAAGATTAAAACAGATTAGGGGCGCTCCGAGCCAAAGGGGAGATCACGAGGGGGGATACGATTTATCGGTAGGGCGTTGGGAGGTGGGCGGAGAACCCCCGGCGACACCCCAAATACCAAAGAGCGGGGGTTCCGGGACCTCCTGTGTTCACGGAAGGCCGAGAGAGCGGTCCGATCCTGCATCTTTGCGGTTAACTTGTATTCCTTTAGTTAAAAAAAAAAATTAAAAGTTACGGATGCGTAAAACCGTAACTGGCCTATATATTTTTTAATCATGGTCGTTACCACTGAAATTCATTGTTGGTATCAGTGTAGTAGCAATATATTGAAAAAAAACAAAAAAAAAAAAAATTTTTCAAAACTTGGAATTAAAAAAAAACCCCTTTGTTTTTTTTTGGGTAAAACAGAAAAGGTCATATAGTATTATTATTATATAATTTATTAGTTATATATATATTATATTATATATACTATTAAGTATATACTATATATATATTATTATTATTAAGATATATTATATTATCTTATACTATATATATTATATATATATTATAATATTATATAGTATCTCAGCCCTCTAGAGAGGCACATCCAATATCTCAAAACTACACAGCTTACCAGGAAAGGATAATTGCGGCATGCTGTGCCAATGTATTAGTGCGGAATAAATGTTAAAATAAAAAAAAATAAAAGAAAAAAATAAAAAAAATAAAGAATTTATATCTACTATATGACAATGTGTATTAATAGGAAACGATACATTTAGGATCTGGTAGATTTTGGATAGGAAATGTTAAAAAAAATGAAAAAATAGAAAATTATTGCTAATAATATAGTAATATGAATTAGAGAAGCTATTTAGAGACCTTTTATTGTTACTCGTTAAAAAAATGATTTCTATTAATTTTGCTTTTTTTTTAACTCAACCCAAGGGTATAACCGCACCGATGGCAGGAGTCGGGGGTCTTCGGCTTAGGAGGGCGGAACTACGCGGGTTAAGGGACTTAATTCCCGCTCCCGGGGAGGGTCTCGGAACGCCCGCTGCTATTGTATTGGGTGTTGCGAGGGGTTCCTCGCCCTCTCTACGGGGTATGGATCGACGTACCCCCCTGTGTTATCCCGTCGGCTCGTAGCCAATAGCCAGTTATATAGTAGCTACGTATTCAGTATAGTATATATTATTGTTTATATATATTATTTATAGTATATATATATACTATTACTATTAAATATATATAATATTTAGGTATATATTATCGTATATATATAGTATATCTATATATTATATATCTTAGTTATATTAAGTCAGTAATGTAGTACTAATATATATATGTTGGGTTATAGGGAGAGAAATCTGGCATATACGACATATTTAATGGAATTCAACAGGGTATATCAATGGGCTATGTATGGGAACATATTATTTTTCGTTTTTCAACCATAGGGTGTGTCAGATGGAAATGTGTTTTTTATACTTTTTTAAGTTTTACGTAGGTAAGGTTTACTTTATAATTCTTTATAGCTAAAATGTTTGAGAAATGTTGGTAAGTCACTATTTCCTCAGAGAGGCAGATAAAGATCATATTAATCGCTATTTAAGAAATTGGCAGTTTCTATAAAGTTTACAACAGATGAACTATTTGAATTTTTTTTCAAGCCGTCAAAAAAAGTAGTTGAGGTATATATATTATATTATATATATTTTATATAACTATATTATATAGTATATATTATATATAGAGTGTAATATTATATATATATACTATTGATATATATATGTATATTATATATTATATTATATATTATGCGAAACTACATAAACTACCATAAGGCGCATATTATCTTTCGGAGCTATAACAGCTATAGTAAATAGTTAGGTAGTTTTGTAACGGGAAGTGGTCGTTAAAGCTATAGGGCCTAGTTTTTTTTACAGCAAAGCAGTTGGTAACGAGCCCCCTAAAATGGGTATTTATGCGGGTCACTGGAGGTATGAGTCCAGCCGCGTGTGGCCCGGTGCGTCGGACTGTCGTGACTCCGCGCGTGTTCTGTAGAGGAACGCGTTCGGCGGAAGATAAGAAAGCAATGGAGCTGCGGCGCGCACGCACGCAGGAGTGGAGTTTGTCCGGTATTTACCTTTGTTAAGGGATGATGCGCCGCTAGGGTGGGAAGGGGGGGGACGTTTCATATCCCGGAGGGGATGGTCGGAGGAACCCGCGACACCCAAAGTTCCGGAGACCATCCCCGAGGGGGGGATTAGTCCTCTGTGAGCACTAGAGGGAGAGACAATAATGTTTTCATACGCCGACAAATACCTGGGTATTCGTTACGTGTTACCCAAAAACATAAAATCCCAAAATTAGTACTTTTGGGACATTTATTCGAACAATCTATACATACTCTATAAATCTCAAAACATTTGGACAATTTGAATTTTAATATATTTATATTATGTATATATAATATTTTATAATAGCTTATATTATATCATAGATAATATATATATTGATGGTATTATAATATAATATTAGTATATAAATCTATATTATTATATATAATATTTCATATATAGTATTAATATAGTAGTATGTATATAGTATTTATATATATATATATATATATTTATATTTATCTTGACGACAAGCCGTAAAGTAGAACTCTGACGTCAAGTCACGTGAACCATGAAGAGTCCTGATTTGGTCTAGCCGATCATTTAAAACCTTCTAGACAAAAAAAAATGCCTTTTGGGGGTTAAACCAGCTAACTTCAAGTTAAAAAAGCTTCCGAAAACGAACTCTTCCAGACCAGAAATAGTCTCAGTAGTAGGAAGGGGTATTGAACTAAGTTGTTTTTACCACCTGAGGAAATTGACTAAGCTCTTTACCCAAGTCCTTTTTCCCACCTAAATTTGGGCACCCATAAAAAATTTTTTTGGCACCCTAATTTTTTGGCAATCTTAATTTTGCAACCCTTCGAAGAGGGTTGCGCCAGACGGTTTGCGCAAAGAACGTTTTGTACGTGTCTCACCTAATTTTTTCGGCCAACGCATTTGTCTTCCAGGGGGTAATTTTGAGACCCTAATTTTTGGCCAACCTAATTTTCGGCACCATTACTCCTTTTCGGCCAGTACCCTTTGGTCTTCGGGGTGCAATTTTGAGACAACTTTTCGGCAACCTTGTGTATTCTACGGTACATTTTGAGACCTCTGATTTTTGGCAACCTTCGAGGGGTTGCGCCAAACAGTTGCGTAAGCAACCGTTACGTACCTCCTTTTTTGGCCTTTAGGGGTTAGCCTTTTTTTGATGTTTGGCCTTGAATTTCGGTTTTTGGCCTTGAATTTCGGGCAGTTGATACCGGTAGTAAGGCTGAATTGCCTTCTTAAAGGTAGGAGGCTAGTAGGGTTATTGGTAGAACGTTGTAGTAGTCCCCGTATTTTTTGCCCCCTTGTAGGGGCCTTAGCCCTATTTTTTAATGTTTTCGCCTTGATGATGTTTTGTTCTTGATATTTCGGCCTTGACTGTGCCAGATACCAGGCTGAAATTGGCCATTCTTAAAGGTGAGTGAGGATTATGTGAAAGGGAATTATCTGAACTCAGTCGCTACCTGCGTGACTTGGCCTTTGGTCGGTAACTGTCCTAATGAGATGTCGTTAGGTCTGGTCTGATGGATGTCCTTTGACA
>JABUQX010050039.1:2500-5000 GCA_015478945.1 Trachelipus rathkii
GTGATTAGTGATTGTGTTTTGGGTTTTGATGAGTAAGAAGAATGGGTATTTTGGGGAGGAGGTAATAGGTAGAGTGAGAAATGAACTTTGAAAAATGGGTTATAATTCTTCAAGTATAGCTAGAATTAACTCGGTGAAATGATGCAAGAATGGAAGTGAGATTGTGATTGAATGGATATGGAAGGTGTGTAACAATGCGTTTATGGAGGATATAGTTCCGAAGGATTGGAGAACAGTAATAATACCCTTATATAAGGGTAAGGGAGTTCAATGGTTACAAGAAATATAGATCTAAGGCACAATATGTTCGGATTAATAATCTTAGGGGTGTTAGGTGTGAAAAGAATTGATAAAATGAGGAATAAACGTGTAAGGGAGTTGTGTGGTGTGAAGAAAAATGTAAATGAGAGAATAAACGAGGGTGTATTAAGTTGGTTTGATCATATGGGAAGGATGAATGATGGTCAGTTGGTTAAGCGGATTTATAGTGATGAGTGTGCTTGGAATCTACCGACTGGGAGACTGAGGAAAAAGTGGATTGAGTCAGTAAAGGAATTTCTGAAGGAAAGGAATGTGAGTTTGTCAGAGGCGAGAGGAAAGGTGCATAATAGGAGTGAATGGTGTGGTTTTGTGATGGGGTATGGTTGTGAGTTTGTCAGTCCAGAAGCCAGGTGCATAATAGGAGTGAAACGGGGGTTTGTGATGGGGTATGGTTGTGAGTTTGTCAGAGGCGAAGAAGAAAGGTGCATAATAGGAGTGAATGGTGTGGTTTTGTGATGGGGTATGGTTGTGAGTTTGTCAGAGGCGAGAGGAAAGGTGCATAATAGGAGTGAATGGTGTGGTTTTGTGATGGGGTATGGTTGTGAGTTTGTCAGAGGCGAGAGGAAAGGTGCATAATAGGAGTGAATGGTGTGGTTTTGTGATGGGGTATGGTTGTGAGTTTGTCAGAGGCGAGAGGAAAGGTTGCATAATAGGAGTGAATGGTGTGGTTTTGTGATGGGGTATGGTTGTAGTTTGTCAGCGGCGAGAGGAAAGGGGCATAAATAGGAATAACGGTGTGGTTTTGTGATGGGGTATGGTTGTGAGTTTGTCAGAGGCGAGAGGAAAGGTGCATAATAGGAGTGAATGGTGTGGTTTTGTGATGGGGTATGGTTGTGGACTTGTCAGAGGCGAGAGGAAAGGTTGCATATTAGGAGTGAAATGGTGTGTTTTGTGGATGGGGTTAATGGTTCTGAGTTTGGTCAAGAGGCGAAGAAAGGTGCATAATAGGAGTGAAATGGTGTGGTTTTTGTGATGGGGTATGGTTGTGAGTTTGTCAGAGGCGAGAGGAAAGGTGCATAATAGGAGTGAATGGTGTGGTTTTGTGATGGGGTAGGGTTGTGGACTTGACCAAGGGAATGAATCATACATTGACGAGGGTCCGTCGCGGTCATGTGGAGACCTAGGGTAGATTTTTTGAACAAGATGACCTATCGCTTAGAGTATTAAGGGGATGGTAGGGGGGGGCTTTTCTTTTCACTTACGTCATGCTCTTCTACTTAACTATCCTATTTCCTTGCATGCTATGCACCTTCCCCATATCTAGTGGGAAATAAAAGAAGGATAATGAAAGAAAGAAAATTATTATGATTATTATTATTATTATTATTATTATTATTATTATTATTATTATTATTATTATTATTATTATTATTATTATTATTATTATTTTTTAATAATATTTTCAAGTTAGAAACTTTCTAATCACAGACTTTCGAATCTTGAAATTAGACAAGAGAAAAAAATTCAAAAAGGTCCATTTCGATTCAGATGAAGAAGAATTTTTGGCTAAACTTTTGAAGTCAAAATTTCCGTTGGTGCGGATCAACAAGTTGAGTGACAAGGAATTAAAGGTATTTTGTCCAACTTAGTTTAAGTCTTTAGATTTGGCCTGAAAATCAATTTTATTTTTATAAAAAAAAAATTTTTTGTTCAGTTTTTTTTGAGTTGATGAAATCTGTTCCTTCCATTGTGATAAATTTGATCTTTCCTTCTCTTCATCATTACAGTTACCTCTTCTCTTCTCTAATCAAATTTATCTCATCACATTTTCGCTTTTTTGTCTGCCAGTTCCAAAAAAGAAAAAGGAAAATTTAAAAACAAAATGATAATTAAAAACATAAATAAATAAAGAATTATCATCATCATCATCATCATCCCCCTCCTTTCCCCAGATTGGAGAAAATTATCCATCCTAGGATTTCATGCCTGGTCCAAGATAACCCTATGTTGACCAGATACCACAGTGGGAGGCCGTTGGAGTTTTGGGAAGCATTAGGGGGGATAATTTTTTTTCTGACTGTGACATGTTTTCACCTAACGTATTGGTGGGGGGGGTCGACTTACGTCATGTTCTTCTACTATTCTTTTTACGGTGTATGCTGCGCACCTCACCTCCAAGTTTTGGGAAAGGAGGAAGATGATTATATATATATATATATAATATATATATTATATATAT
>JABUQX010050039.1:7500-12500 GCA_015478945.1 Trachelipus rathkii
TTCGCTCACGAAACATTAAATAATTCGTAAGTTTAAATCGAAGAAAACATTTAAATAATTGTAATATAAATCTATTAATATTTCATAGGAAGGAGTAAATAATTTATAAGTTTAAAAGAAGAATATTTCCTTTGGGGCTTATACTAAAAGTCACAAGTCTAATTAATTAACACAAGTCACGAATGAATAATTTATATTTAATTGAAGAAAAGTTTGAAATTCTTTATTAAATTCGATACCTTAATTAAACCTTAAAATTTAAGTGAAATAAATTCTGAGGAAAATTCTGCTACAAATAATTAAATTTAAGCAAAATCGAATGAGGCAATGAGACTTCAAAGCTTATCGGAAATCAATTCTTGAATGAAAATCAAAGTTTAAAACGAAACTTCAAAACCTTTAGCTAATAAATTCCAAGTACTATAATGTAAAGTCCTAAAGATTGTAGTACAAATGTTCCAAAATAACTTAAAAAATTGCTGGTGTCAAAATACAAAAAAATGATTATAAATCAAAATGTATTCTGAAAATAATTAAAGCCGATGATATATCATAATTACTGTTGTTTAGCTAGAACGTAACAAAATCTAGACTTTGTTAGGAAAAGTGGAGTCGATAAAATTTTCACCTTTTAATGAGACAGTAAATCTATAAGAATGTTAAAAGCTCAATGTAAATTCATATTTAAACACAAATGTGAGGTAAAGGTTCCTAAAACCTTCTCAATGTTCTTTATAAATGAACTCGAGGCACTGATAACGACCCTTCCCCCATTTATCCTTTTTACATATCGACCTTGGAGAATCTTCAAAAGATTTTAAATTAATCATCATGAACCAGGAGTTAAACGTAACCTATACCATCAGAACCATAAATGCAAATTTGAAGAATTATGTTGCAAGACATAATCTTAGGAAGGCCTCAGAAAGGACGTAAAGAAGATGAACAGGAAAGATTACCACATTTTCTTTTTGAAGAGAACAGAGATTAATTTGTAAATAGATTTACGAGTAGTATCATTACAGGGTGGATATATAAGAGTAATATGGATTGTAGTTTATTATTGAAAGTGAAAAATATCAGTATTAAACAAAGCATTATAAGTTACAGTAGTACATAATGAAATAAAATGTCCACCTCCAGACTGAACCACCACATCACCTTTGATCGATTGTAGTAGATGGAATTCATATTACAAATGATAAAAGTTGTCAATTGCAGTGAAATCGAATGTGGGAGTTTATCACGTGCATCAATAATATCAAAAAGGAAATATTTATGGAAATTTTGTAGAGGAGAGAAAGAGAAATTATGATCTTTTATTGAATTTAAGTAGCCGAATAATTTAGCGAGAAGAAAAGGATTTGACGAATTTCCATCTAAGTATGACGAGGAAAATTTTGTCTACGCGAAAAAGTAATGGTATGATACTCGTGTTGATTAGGTATTCGTCAAGTATAATTTGAAATTTTTAGTAGAATTAGGTCTTCCTTTCCGTGAAAATGATATGCGGATGTTGATTCTCCGTAAATGGTAATTGAACTGTTATATCTGCTGGTCGACAAAATCCTTCTCAAAAAGAGATGGCTTCATCCTATAGTTGGTAATCATTTTGACTCCTGTTTTCCTTACGTTCACCGACATTGTGTTTAAAATTTAGCCAACTCTGATGTAATGGTGAATGCTCTTAAACAAATGAAGAAGAGGAGAGTCAGTATGTGTCAAAAAGACTAAACCACCTTTTGAAACGTACTGAACTTATGTTACTTATTGAAATGAACACTGCGGATAGATGAAGTTTCATATTAATTTAATTGTTTGTTTTTAATTTTGTTAAGTTCATTATAAACAGTATGCCAAAGACTCTGGGATCCGGAAGAAAACTAGGAAATGAATGGACTGAAGTTCTGAATGTCTAAGGCACCAGCAAAGTAAAATGTAAATATTACAGTGATACAATTAGCAATAAAATTGAAAGAATAAAAGTGCATCAGAAAAAATCTTGTAAGCGCTTGTCATATTCTGGCAAATCTAGTGAATCAAGTGCTAAAACAACCGTTGAAAGTATGGATCTTACAGATGTAGAAGAAAGGGATTCATCTAATTTTCGATGGCTGCAAGACATTCAACAATGAAAACATGGTTATCTGTATCTGACACATCAAAAAACTCAAAAGAAAATTGTCTAAATATACCATTAAAATGGCAACTGCACAAAAAGAAATTCTTGATCAAAAAATATCAAAGTTTTTTTTTTATGCTAACAACGTCTCATTTTTAAGTATTGAATTGAAGTACTTTGTTGAAATGATACAAACCTTAGGACCTGGTTACTCCTTACCATCTCGAAAAAATATAGCAGGTACACCATTTTTACACAGCTCATATTATATATAATATATATATATATATATATATATATATATATTATATATATATATATATATATTATTATATTAATATTATATATATATATATATATATATATATATATATATATAATAAATATTATATATATATATATATATATATAATATAATCCGTATATAATATATATATATAATATATATATTTTAATATATATATATATAATATTATATATATATATCTATTATTATATATAAATATATATATTTATATATATATATATATATATATATTATATATATATATATATATATATATATATATATATATATATATATATATATATATATATATATATATATATATATATATATATATATATATATACTGTATATACGGTATATATATATATATAATTATATATATATATATATATATATATAATATATATATATAATAATATATATATAATATTATATATATATATATATAATATATATTATATATATATATATATATAGTATATATATATATATATATATATATATAATATAATTGAACTGTTATATATGCTGGTCGACAAAATCCTTTTCAAAAAGAGATGGCCTCATCCTATAGTTGATAATCATTTCGACTCCTGTTTTCATTACGTTCACCGACATTGTGTTTAAAATTTAGCCAACTCTGATGTAATGGTGAATGCTCTTAAACAAATGAAGAAGAGGAGAGTCAGTATGTGTCAAACAGACTAAACCACCACCTTTTGAAACGTACTGAACGTGCGTTGCTGAGTGAAATGAACACTGCGGATAGATGAAGTTTACTGTTGCAAAGACTCGTAAATGTTTTATGTCCACTATGTAAATAGCTACATGGATGCCCTGTGGCAGTTTTAGGCCTTGCTGAAGACAGCATTTTATTCCCATTCTATATCCCACACAACCTCACTTCCAGTTTACACCGACAGTTCTAAATCGGAGGGGGGGGGATAAGTACGTAGGTGCTTCTGTGGGTTTTCATGATTGGAACAGTTTCTTATACGCTCTCCTTTCACGCTTCGGTTTTTACATCAGAACTATTAGTCATCCATTTTGGAGAATTTTAAAAATCTTAATGCGTCCAAATCTCCCGACGAAATGAGCGTTTTTTTTCGTTAATGATTTTCTCAATACTTTCTAAATTACCATTTGAAACTAATCTTCAATGTCTTCGTGAAAAGAATGAATTTTTGAGTTATACCGTTCTATGCAACAAATGGCCAAATATATATATATTATATTATATATATATATATATATATATCTATATATATTATATATAATATATATTATATATATATTATATATATATATATATTATATATATTATACCTATATATATTATAATATATAAATATATATATATATATATATATATATATATATATATTTATATACCGTAATAGCCGATTGGATAAGCAGGTTCATTCCATCTTCAACTAAATCTTTTTCTCCCCATAATCCTGGTTCCAGAGGAGCTTGTTTCTCCTGCGCCATTCAGGAGAAGAGACAATTGCGTATCGGGCATGGAAAAACTCTCGTTCTCACCTATCATTCTTACTAATTTTTATTCTGCTCGTAATCGTTACATGGATACTATTCGACAGGCTAAGCGCACTTTCACTAAAAGACAGTGCACCAACCTGCTGGTTTCTGCTACTAATAAAAATTTCTGGCCTCTTGCCAAAAACATCTCTAACAACTTTTGTAAATTTGCCTTTCCTCCCCTTATTCGTTCTGACGGTTTTATAACTAACTCTCCTTCTGAAAAGGCCAATCTCTTCGGCCTCCTTTTCATAATTCTACCCTGGTCGATTCTGGCATCCCTCCTCCTACTACCTCCTCTCAGGTTTCCATGTCTTTTAGGGGGGGGTTCAATGTTGAGATTTCAGGCCCCATTTTGCCCCACTTAAAAATGGACATAAAATTCATAAAATACGGAACAATTTTGATGGGAAGAAAAGCAAACCGCAGCTTTTTCTGACCTCTAAAACGTCATTTTCGGGTTGGTTTTATGTGTCTGTAGTCATAGTTTCGGCATGTTCATTTTTTCAGAGCCTAATTTTTTGACATTTTTTCGTATCAACTTCTACAATTTTTTTCGAAATGACTTAAAAACTTCAACCATATAGGCATAGAATGTTCCATTACCACAAAAAGCAACGAGTTAGTTTTTTTGAATTTTTTGAAAAATTGTGCTCAGCAATTATGTCAAATTTCAAAACCTACTTTTTTTTTTTTTAATTCTTGGCACAATTAGTATATATATTAACTAATATTAATGTCTCTAACTATATATAATATATATATATATATATATATATATATATATATATATATATATTATACTATATATATATTATTATATTATATATATATATATAATATATAATACTAATATATTATATATATATATATAATCTATATAATATATATATATATATACTATATAATATATATATTATATATATATATATATATTATATATATATATATATATATATATATATATATAATATATATATATATATATATATATATATATATTTTATAATTATAATCTCCAAATTTTCCCAATCTCTTTATTATTTCTCT
>JABUQX010050039.1:17500-28269 GCA_015478945.1 Trachelipus rathkii
TGAGAGTTTAACGAAAGTCTGTAAATAGCTTTCATAGACTTGCAGAAGACCTTTGATTATGGGAATGTATGGAAGAAAGATTTGGGGTGACAGCCGGTTTGATGACAGCAATTTGTCCCTTGCACATGCAACAAAAGAAAATTGACGGGTCAGAAATATGATTTAACATGAAAGACTGAGTTAAGCAGAGCAGTGTTTAATCTCCCTTACTATTTATAAGCATAATATTGACATGGTTAGTTGCAGATTTCGAGGAAGATTGAGAGGAGCGGATAAATAAAACAAGGATAATGATACCTATCGCTGGTAATCATTGCAGATGGAGGTACTCGCTAGAGTCGGAATGAGGAGGAATACAAAAAGAAATGGGGGCGAATTGTCTGATTGGCAAGAGGTATGAAAAATGAACGTATTGCAAAGACAAATTCCTACCTGTCAGCTTAAAGAGCAGCAGTAGAAATTCCAATATTGGTATTTTTAGGCAAAGTTGCCTCGAAGAGCCACAGATATTTTCCATAGAGGTAAGAGGTAAGGGAGATTAACAAATACTATGGGAATGGATCAAGCGAATGAAAGGAAGTGAAAGTAAGCCGTGATAGAATGAATAATCGTATATGAAGACGGCGCTCTAGAGATATCTGCATATTAACCCTAGGGAGAGGAACAACATACCTGTTAGGTGCGTACATTTGACGGATAGAATAGTAGGTATGGTACTGATATGTCAACAAATTCTCCTGTGCGAGAGGATCCAGATCGCTTAGATACCGAGTCCCTTTTAGTTAAATTATAGCTGATGCTAATGAATTTCTCAACATTAATTAACACTCACACGCACCTCTGGCGATCGATTGTATCCGCCAACAGTTGGACCTAGAGTGTCAAATCAATCAAAGTATTCAAGATTGTCAACCAGTAACATGGTATTAAGTATGAAATCGCGCAATAATAAGAGAGAATCTACGCCAGAATGTCTTCAAGAGAACAAAAGATTTTCAACATTGGCTACTCATTATTGGTATGAGCGTGAGTAGGGAACCCTCTGGAAAGAATGATACGCGTAAGTTAAATCAATTAGGTAGCTATAAGTATGGAATCCTATTGGGAATTAGGGATAATAATACCATGACTAAGGATAGAAATATTAAATATAAATATATCCATTAAAGGGGAGACCAAAAGTAGAGAATTGAATAAGAAAACCCATAGAAAAGATAGACCCTTACAAGGAAAGTTTGACATTCTATAAGCCGTCCGAAACTTTTAGCGAGATTATAAAAAGATTCCGAGGATATTATATAACTGGATTTGAGGAGAACATGGCTTGGTTTAGCCCACTGACAGACGTAAATATATTCATATATTTATCTGAGAAGCTATTCAGGAATTATTTATTTCATAACACTAATATCTCATTATAAAATAATATTATAAAAAAAAAATATACTATATATTATGTTAATAATTTATTAAAATATTGTATATAATAAACCCAATAACCCAAGTCACCCCAGATATTCCATTTGTATTTTTTTCAATCGGGAAATAATGACCTCAATAAACGTCTACCCCTTCGGGATTTATGATAAAAAAATTGCAAAATAAATCTAAAGCGTAAAAATTAAATAAATAATATTCTATAGCTTAATTTGGGGATTAGGGGTGTGAATATTATAATAGGAAATTAGCCTATTATCTATGAGGGTGAGCTTATTTGTAAATGAATCTAGTTATTTAGGATTTAATTGCAAATTTATAATTCAATTTATTAATGATTTTGATTTTTTTCTTCTCTTTTCCTTACAGTTTAAATAATATATTAGCATATTTATATAATATGGGGATTTAAGCATAATTAATAATATCTATTTATGAAGGATTATTTGGTACATAATATGATTCAGCACATAACGAGAATTTACCAATAAATATATTACACAATATTGCAACTATTAAGCTAATTAATATTTGGCTTATAGTTTTTATATTGAGAAATTTCTAGGTCATAATAAATTTGTGTAATAATTAATTATTTATATTTAATTATTATTTATATAAATTATTATATTAATTTATTATTTATTTATTATTATTATTCATATATAATAAAGTGGAAATAATTAACTAGATTTAATCACTATACCTTTAGGTATTCAATAAAATATTTTATAGTAGCATTGTTCATTTCCTATGATTTACTAGGACCTAATCGACCTATATAAAACTTATCAAATAGTTATTTTTACTATTATATTTCATTATCTAAGGTATTAATATATATATATATAGACCAGTTGGCATATTTAACACTTTATTCACCTTTGAATGTATTTTGTATTACTAATCATTTTTTTTTTTTTTTATTCTTTTGAATTGACTTTATATTTAATGAAGTTTAAAAATCTGCACAATTGGAGTTATGACAAAAAGTGAGAAACTTTGTAGATATTTTTAGTATTAAGTATATATTTATATAAATCCTTATATTTTTGTGTAGATTATTTCTAATAGATATAATTATATAAATTTAAACTAAGTATATATAATAATTAGCTAAAGTGTATTGATCCTCATATAACCCTACGGATATATATATATATAAAAGCTAGGTAATTGTAGGGTAATGCCACTGTATCTACGTTTACTCAATGTTTACTATATAAACTTGAGTAATTATAAAATCAAATATAGAGTAATAGTGGATAATTCAACCATCCAAAATTATACAAAAGTGTAATAAAACTACTAATAATCCTAAGTATGTAAAAAAATAGGGTAACCGATGAGTGTATATCAGGTAGCATAACTTTAAGTGAACCAAATTCGCAGACCGTAAGGAATAATTATGAGTAGTATAGTAGCACAAGGGGATGTATAATTCAAGTCCATATAATACTTTTTTTTTATTAATATAATCTAGGCGAAATATCTGCTTGTAATCCGATACATCCACACTGGATTTCTCACTGAACACAAAGATATATCTTCCGTTATTACTTTCTGCAACCTTCATGGTCTTTACTCTAATTATCGCGATTTTTCGTTTATGAAATTGAAAAAGTCACATATACCATATCTACTTCTCTAACGCCTTAATTCTCGTCAATATCTTAATACACAAGAACATCACATGAAGTGTATGTAGAGAGAATCTAGTTAATACCGAGTCCTCCTTCAAGAACCTAACACATGTATATACAGTTTACCTTAAAGGTGCGTCTACTCCAACAAGTTTAATATATAATACTAGCCAAAGCGCGAACTATAGTTTTTCGCTTACAAGTTGTGCAAATTGTATTTTTTTTGTTGTACATAATGACAGATATATCCTACACAAAGTATGTCATATACTAAGATTGAAAGTATATTAGTAGTTGAAAACAAAAATTGCAGATTCCTTTCTACGGCACGTTAATAGCTTAAAGAGCTTTACAGTCACTCAAGCAGTTAATCTTTCTCAATAGACATATTCTATTCCTTATAAAAAAAAATTAAGTAGCCTAAATATTTTGAAGTAGTGCATTTATATAGAGAAGGACTAATACACTATCTTCTCAGCGTTTTTGTTGTGTTTATTCATAGAGAATATATATTTGTTCAACTAGATTTTCTCGTGTGTGTATTATCTCAAAACAAAGAACCTCAATAATAAACAGTATCTTTACTTATTAAGTCCTGAAAAGAATAACCTACAACCTGGATCGATGCAATATTGAAACAAGGTCCTGGTGAATAGGGAGTTTCTTGTAATTTACTACGCTTATGAAAGGCCTTCATAACTTTTTTTCCTAAAGAGAGCTAGGATTTTCGTTTTCACTATTCTCAAAAATTAAAGGCACCTTTGGATTTATTGCATTATGCTTTCTACCGAGTATACTTGTTCACTCTGTGCGACGTTTTCGTTATAATATAAAGTATACGCTCATAGAGTGTCTGACTAACCGACTCTCTGGATAACAAACTACTCCCAAACTTTTTCATTAATTAATTCTAAACTTTTTTCTCAAATATTCAATAGGTATATCTTACACATTATCAGCTGCCTACTTCTCAATCAATATAAAAGTTAATAATCCTGCAACGACTAATTTTATTTTCCGAAAACTGAATCGTGCTATAGCTCTTAATAAGTTTGAAGTTCCTGCGCAAGAGGGTCGACAATGCGGGTAGTTTGCCAACCTCCCTAAATTTTTGTGACTCACGAAAAGAGAGAGGCACAAGCGGATTATTTTCTCAGAGAAATAATATCAAGTGAATTATCAAAGACTAATGAAAATGAAAATCGTCGCTCCTCTATAGGTGAAAGAGAGAGCAGTAACTGGAGCTCTGAACATTGTGCGATAAGAGAACTCTATTTGGGAGAGTATTTGGCGCGTACTCCGGGAAGTCTGTATTAGTTCAGATGACACTCTCGTGCCGCCGTTTTCATAGAGTAGTAAAAGAAGAGAATCCATCGTGGGCAGGTTTCGAAGTCGGGAGTGGCGTGATTGCAGTCCACACCAACACACATAATCTAGAGGTAGATTCGTCAGTCGGCTCGATGATTGATTCCGAGAACTCTAAAGAGAAACACAAACTACCCGACTTTCTCTTTTCTCGGATAACCTCTACATACCATTGTATTGTAATACCACTTTCGCATCTCAACTATGATATATTTGTGTTTAAAGAAAAGCTGAATCTTAGTGAAACAGGGAAATTTTTAATTATAAAATAATATAGGGACCTGTACAGAACATACTTCTTTTCTGGTTTGTCTATTTTTGGGAACATATTGGTTTGTTAGTGCACAACCTAAGTCTACGAGTTCTATTCCAATATAACTGTCTTATCATTCAATTAAGGCTATATACACCTGGGGTTTTTATAAAAAATAATATAGTGTTAAACTTGTAATATTCGGTTATACTATATATTGAGTCAGATCTATTTTTTATAGCACCGGTAAATTCTAAATCAACATCAGGACATTTATTGCATTGCGACCTGACCTTTCTTGCAAACTAATATCAAGTAAACAACAAAATTCTCTGTCTATGTAGATGCTCAACGTTTGCACGTCACACCAACCGATCTTTAAATAATAGTATAAAGAGTACAAACAATTATCGGGTTATTAGTATTCCAAATTAAGGCTACAAAGAATAGCATAAGTATATATACAAATACATTTTCCTAGTCTTACAAATACATAACTAGTGGCTGGGACAGAGCACTTCACACCGTAGATGGCATGTGGTCAGCAAATATCTATCAAAAACATTAATATATCCAATGATCAATAAATATCACATAATGTAATAGAATTTCTAAATATAATATTATAAATTTTTTTGGTATAGTATAATATTCCCCATCGAAAAAAATATATAATCAATCCTCAACAATTTAGAATAAGTGGATGTATAAATAATAAAAAATTTTTAATTAATAATTATATATATAATCACGTTACTTTTGATAAATCCAATTATATAAATTTATTATTTTTTTTATTTATAAATCGTATTAGTGAATAATACCAGGGTTTTTCAAATATTGCTCACGATCTTTTTATAATGATAAAACCCATATTACAAATAATTAAAACATTTAATTTGATTACACAAAAGTACGATTTTCAATAGTTAAATTTATAAAAAATTAAATAAATAAAATAATAAATATTAATAAATATATTACGTAATATAATAATTGTATAAATTTAATAATAATATATATTAAATAAATTTAAATATATTAAATAAATAAATAAATATTAATAATTATAATAAATTAATAAGATAATATTAAATTAATATTAAATAATTAAAATTAATATAAAATTATAATGAATAATAATTATATAAAATTAATAATTAAAATAACTTAATATCAGTTGCGACTTCCACAAACTATTTGAGTGACATACACTTCAACGTTAATGTAATTACTCTCACACTCTACTCATTAACTCTCTTCTCTAAATATATAAATATAATAATAAATAATTATAATATATAATTAATAATCATTAAAATATTATATTATAATAATAAATATATATATTAAAAATTTTATTCAAAAAGTTTATTCCAAGGTGATTTAATTGAGCTATTAAGCTAATTATAAGCATTATACTTAATATGAGTTTCTTCACAATATATATATTAAATAATTAAATTGAATAATATTCATATACATAAATTAAATAATAATATACAATCTATTTAATTATTATAAAGTTAAAAATATCTGATCCAACATATGCTTAACTCATATATATTCTCTTATGGCTCTCCCAGTCTCTAAGATCAAGAGCCCACTCAATCCCATATCTTCAAAAAAACTTATCCGAACCAAGCTAACCGGGGGAAAAAGGAAATACATTGCTGGAATCCTGGCAAAGTTTTAACAAAAAACTGTTTAAAAAAAATAAAAAAAAAAAAAAAAAAAAAATTCATATCGATCGAAAACTTCAAAAGCTCAACGGGAAACTGAAATAACATTTTTGTAAATTTAACTTTAAATATAGTATTTTATGATCATGTAGATTATAAATGTAAAAAAAAAAAAAAAAAAAAAAAAAAATAAAAATTAAACAAAAAATTGGCAACCATCTTCCCGGTGCTGGGTAGGTGACATAGTAATATATATATATTAATCTATAAGTATCCCAGCACCCTCAAATCAAAATATTGATACAACAGAGTTAATTACACTTTGTGTCTATATATATTTGTTTTGTTGGTGTCTCTTGTATGTCCGTACTTGTGTAATATCTATCATGTTGGATTATCTTGTCTATTTTCCATACACCCAAATAAATGTGGTAACGTAGACGACGTCCAAGGAAACTGCTCCACGCGACTTCCATTTCCCCTGTCACCAAATTAACTATGAGAAAGTATTTCGAATGAGATTATAATAATGATTTTTTTTTTTTTTATATCTATTTAATTATTATATTTATATTAGTTTTTTAATATCATACATATCCTTATGTATATAAATTCTTTCATTTGTTCATAGCCATAGGATTACTCCCAGTCATTACTAATTACCTATTATTTTACTCCATACCAGGTATTCTCACAGCTTATGGTATTGTAAGTATTTCGTGAGAGATGATCAGTTGTAAAATATCGCACAAATAATCTAGAATCTTAGAGCGCATGTATCTCACAAAAACTATCACAATATCGCTTACAGTCATAAAGTAATTAACATATTATGTCGTGAAATACCACTGGAGTATACATTTTACACTTGAGCTAGGATAACTTAGTATTATATATATATTTAACAAATCAATATATAATATAAAATCCTCACACAAATAACATACAAATATGCAACATAGCAGATACAAAGGAGTAACAATTTTAGTAAATATCTCACTTGTAATATTTGTTAGTTAGAAAATATCTGTAAAAATATATATAAATATAATAAATAAAAAATATATCTCAGCACATTACTTCTTTCTCTCTCTCTTCTCTTAGGATGCCTACGCATATCAATCTCTCTTACTCTACTCTCTTTCACGTATTACTAATTTCAAATCGAGATGAGTGCAGCGTCAGTGCATCGGTGCTGCAAGAACACATCTCGTCATACGTTCAGAGGTACATTCAAAGTTCAAATAAGTGGTGCTCTGAGCTACTTAGCTGCTCTCTATCTCCTTGACCCTACGTCTATCAAGGGATTCAACTATACCGTGAGCAAGCTTAGGGGGCCTCATCGGTGCACGTAACCCGTGCACGGGGATACCACAAGGTACATAGGTCTAAACGTTCTTTATCCACATACGTCTCCACCTGCTAGGGTCGAGAGAGTCTAGGAGAAATACCCCTGACGCCATACCCCTCAATTCCAAGAGCGGTCTATCGGTTCCTCAGGAGTACTACTCTCTACGACGAGCTGACATCAGGAGAGTAGAATCTTCACGTCTCCAACCCTGTAAGTTCTCACCTCCGGCATAGTTACTTCACGTATCCTGCAGAGACTCTCACTACTTCCTCAGCAACATCTCGTGTGGAGTCGTCACTATCTCATATCTTACTCTTACTACCCTTGTGGATATTTCATTTAAGTCTCTAATAAAAACAACGTCAACATTATAAATAATAGATAAGTTCTAATTTATTATATTTAAACGATAGTAACCAATACAAAAGTCTCTCGACATAGATCAATCTAACTCCTAATCGCACCTATATCTGCACTATCACCAAACTATTATTACATCACAATTTCTCTTCTTTCTCTCTTCCTTCTTTATTTTTAATATAACGTTTTCCTCTAAACTATAAATTATTTATACACTCAGGTTAGTCATAAAATTCGTAAGTTTACCATGCAGTTATAAAATATAATGCTAGTATAACTCCAGAGTATAATATAATATTTAATATCTTAATACACCAAATACTATCTCTTCTTATGAGTGATAGTATCTCGTGTGAGTAGTATTTGATATAGATATATATTATTTTTACTAGACGTGTCACAATACTACACCAAAAATCCTAAAACTATATCTATCTCATATTCTAATGAACTTTCCATAGTGAGTAATATATTAGTACGGAAATTCAATATTATTTAGAAATTGCAACAACACCACGTGAGCGAATAAGCACATGAGTTATATCGTTATTT
The DNA here is from genome assembly GCA_015478945.1 of Trachelipus rathkii. Taxonomy (NCBI): domain Eukaryota; kingdom Metazoa; phylum Arthropoda; class Malacostraca; order Isopoda; family Trachelipodidae; genus Trachelipus; species Trachelipus rathkii. The sequence continues at coordinate 26,144 of JABUQX010050039.1, forward strand.
AGTCTATACACATAGAATGATTAGTTATTACTTCTCTATCCTCGAGATTATTCTATTTAGCTTTATAGGCAATATCTCGTTATATTACTACTTGCTTGTAGATCTCTGATATATTATCTTTTTTTTATATTTATATTACTTTATCTCTTTCTACTATCTTTTTGTATCTTTTCAATCTCTTTCATATAGATTGATACGAGATCAGCTAAATTGTATTTCCATTATTCCCGGTGAGCTTCTTCTTCGGTTCGTAACGAATTCGATTATCAATCGCCTACATATTACGACCAAGCTAGTCAGACTATTTTATTTTCACCCAGTTTATACCTTATTTAATAACCAGTTAATCAATAACAACTTATGCCTACAAACAAATGTCAAAATAAAAAATATCGTACGCACAATTTTCAAGAATAACAATCTTAAGTTTTTCAAAATACTTTGCCGTTCGCGAAAGACTTCATACAAATACTGTCGGGAAGCATACAGTGCATCGGGTTTTTGTTATCGATCCCGTTCCCCGACTCCCAACCTTTTTGGAGAAAACTCCCTTCTCATCGGTCTACATCCCCTCTCTCTCCTGGAGATACAGTTAATTTTCTCGACTCGAGCTAACATAGTTAGTGCAATACATGAATTTTTAATATATTAACATATATACAACTACACTCTCGAGCTTAACGAGGTTTCACCGATTTTACCAATCCACATTTTCCTCGCATTCCGGATACTTCACGCGGTTTCCACCGACTAAGCATGAACGTACAACCTATTTTCCATGGTTTTAACATAACAGGCTGTTACTTTATTACTGCGTAAATATAGAGAATCGAAATATTTCATTCTACGCTAGATTTAATTAACTAAATATTAATTTTAGCTTTAATAAATATATCTGTTTATTAATTTTTTAATAAAAAAAATTAGAGTGAGATTTGACACGTATCCATCTGCCACCTCTCTAATTAATTAATTACATGTCTCATGGTATTAATTTTTTTGAAGTAGACGCACCCACTGAATTGAAGATTTTTATATATGATTGTTTCCCAGAGGGTTTGTTCACCCCATGATTTTAAAGAAAATTCACAAGGTATACTCTAAAAAAAAAAATGAATTAATGTAATGAAAAATTAAAGAACATTAAAGTATCTATCGTTTGCTCTTCTTCTACGGATAAAAAAGTTAACAGCTCTCAGAAGTTTGATAAAACTCCCAATAACGCACACTATTTCTTGCAGATAGCTTGTGGGTTCCACCATAGTGCAGCAACGCGCGTCAAAATTGCAAGTTAAATGTTCAAGTGAGATTTGACAAAAACTCCATCAAGAACGTACTATCAGAATGTAAGTAGGAGAAACCTCTTATATAAAATAAAATAAAATCACTAACTAGGATAGACCCTAAAAATAGAACAGCATTACTAATTAATATTTTTATAAAAAATGTACTGATCATGAGTAAAAATTATGTATTTATGTAATTTTAAGTCCTAAAGTAACTGACACATTTATGTAATTATTTTCATTTTTAGTATTATTCATTATAATTATATTTAATTTAGAAATACATAATCAAAATAATATTGAAAGAAATAAAAAATTTATAAAAAATAACATTATGTATTTATATATTAACAACTAAGATAATGAAAGTCCTAGTAACTTTTTCACTAAAAAAGCAAACATAATTTTATCTTAATACCGAAATAATTTGAAAATTATAACTAATAATAATAGAGATTAAATAATTCAATGTATATTTAATCACATCATATAAAAATAAATAATGGGGATAGTACAAACTAATCCACTATGGGTAGCAATTACCTGGAATAATTTTATAATAAAAATACATAGAGTAAGTGAGTGCATAACCATAATAATCTACAAGCAATCTATAATTCCACTAACTCAAACTATTACATTATACGACTAATGTTTTCCTTGTGGAGAATGATGCCTACAAAGCTATAAAATTACTTTCACATTTAAATGATTTTTCAGCTTAAAAATGTATCCCATATAAAACACTACTTATGTTTATCAAAACTGCACACAATACTAATTTGCTGACAAATACCATACATAAGTTTTTAAATTAAGGATGAGCTAATTCTGACTGAA
>JABUQX010050040.1:0-20000 GCA_015478945.1 Trachelipus rathkii
TATATTGGGGATCTCGTGACCTAGTGCCGTTTTTTAATTAGGGTCACTTACCAGTTGCTTGTTCTTCTATCATTTGGGGTTAGGGGACCCCGTAGCTGGTTCTTTATATTGGGGTCAAGTGGACCCCAGCTGCTTGTTCTTTATATTGTCAGTTTCGTGATCTTTACATTGGAGTCACTTGCACCATTGTTTGTTCTTATAAACAGGATCTGGCGATGACCGCTCTAAAATGCACTTGGATTCTCCGCTTGTGTACTTGTTGCTTGGTCACCTGATAACATATTGTTTATACAGCAACAGTGAAAGTCCGAAGATAATTAAGGGCGTTAGCATATCGCATTCTGAAAGGATCTGTGAATTGTCGGCATACACACAGAGCCTATAACAGTTTGTACGGTGCTTCTTGCTCAATCAGTGTCGTTCTGCATGATTAGAGAGACCTGTATTGCAGCTGGTAGGTTCGAGGTGCTCATTTTAATCTTGTGTTTTAATAAACCTTAGTCATACCTCTCGCAGCTTATGTACAATAATCTCTTTGTGTGCTATATTTCTACGCTGTAGTAATGTTTACCATAGAATTATTTCTAGTATTTTATAATATTATATTTTACGATTGTGTATATATTTAGTCTACGTGACACCGTAGTTGGCATTTAGGCCTTCTTAAAGCACGCTTTTATTTCGCTTTTGTAATACAGTTGTGTTGATAGTGTTCAAATGAATTTTTAAAATATAGGTATATCATTTGGATATATTTCCCTATATGTGGAAACGTAAGGCAGTTTTCCTGGTGAATAAAATATGTATTTTTATTGACACATATTTAAATCTATTTATACTTGTATAGTTAATAATTATTATGCAATAGTAAATGTAAACATATATGAATTTTTTCGCCAATATATAGAATATTACACCCGTTATGATTAATATATATATATATATATAATATATATTATATATTATAAATTTTTAGTAAGTGCTAGGTGCTCAATCATAGCTTAACTCGTGGATTTAGTATACTTTTCGTGTGAGGTATCTATTAGAATATAGGCTTATATATTCTGTTAGCTGTTCTTGATATTGGTAGTAATCGTATCCCATTTGTTGTTCTCATATTGGGGTTATTTTACCCCAGTTGATGGTTACTGTTATATATTTGATATATATAGGGAGAGAAACAAATCGCAAATATACCTCAGTGCATTATTTATTATATCTTTAATATTTATTTATCGTAATGATTTATGTCATTGGTTTTTTTCAGCTAATTTAGTTGAGGGGGGGTCTGCTGTAGTAGTGCTGCTTAGTTTGTGTGCCTTGTTATTGTTAATGGTTTGTGATATGTGTGTGTTGTGAACGAGGTTCACATCAAAGCTCCAGTTTTCAATTTCTGTGTCTTCTCTTGACTTACATTTATTAATTTAGTTGAGATTATAGTGAAGAACCTACATGTCGTATTATATGTATCTTTCTTATAATATTATAGTGAGATTCAAGAATTGTATCGCCCAGTAGCTTGTTCTTCATATAATATTTTAGTTCTCAAAAGGTTTCGTTGATATTCGTTACTTTTGGATAACATAGTTTAGTATAATTATAATATTTGATAAGCCTAAACTTTTGATTAATTATGTTAATTATTTAACAAAATAATGATTGGGTCACGTAAACCCAGTTGCTTGCTGTTCTTTATAATAGGGTCATGAACCCCAGTTTGCTTTCTTATACTTGATGGCGCGGGTCAAGTGAACCAATAGATTAATAATCTTAATAGCTCTTTTCGCAACATTTTTAACAAATCGTATCTCAATAAGTGGTTTTTAGCCTATATATTTTTCATTTACATATACTATTGTATATATTACAACTAATACTACTAGATTGTTTGTTCTATTAATGCCTGAGTTGGTACCATGATATAATTGGTATTAATATATTATATTAATATAATATATATATATATATAATATATATATTAATAGATAATATTATATTATATATATATACTATATATATTATATATTTTAATATAATATATTATATATATTATTATATATATATATATACTATATACTGATATTTAATATATATTAGATTAATATATATATAATATAATATTATTTATAATGTTTTATTAATATTATTAGACATTATTTTTCATATATATATGGAATAATTAATATTTTATCGATTCCTAAATACTCCAATCAAATACCATTATATTTCCATATACTCATTGATAATATTTAAATGCTTTTCTAATGCCTAATTCAACAATTGGACCTTATTTTTTTTTTTATAATATATACTTATGTTCTTGCTTTTTTTTTCTTTATAGTATTTTTTATTTTATATAGTTAATAAACACTTATAAATATATTTAGTAATCGCCATCCATATTAAAACTCTCTCAATCTTTACAAATATCTGTTTAATTTTTCGTAATTGAATACCTAACCCTCGGGAAGAATGAGATGATCTTTAGTACGCCGAGCAATTGTCTCTACGACAAAATCAAATCATATTATATCATTACAGTGAAAGAGATTTAGTTCTCTTATATATGCCACTGCTTCTATGTTAGTAATACTATATACGGGTTATATTTAAATATTAGGATCTTCATTATTATGCTATGTATGTATATATCTTGTGAATACTATTAGATTGGGGTTTATAAACGTATAAATCCTACCTACAATATTCTAGTATATACTTGTTTATCTATAATATATCATATATTATATGTATATGAATGAGTATATATATTTATTACTAAAAACCCATTATATGTAGTAATTGGATGATCATGAGTTATATTATCTGCAAATAAATTACGTTCTAACAAGTCATAGAATGATATGCAGGTCAAACATTCATTTTACATAAACCCAGTAATTGCTGTTCTTATTTTTTCCAGTTTTCTGTTTTTTATATTATATATTGAGTGAGGTCTTCAGTGTGCACTTAAGATGCTGTTATTTTATATTAGGGTCAATCGTTATAACTACTATACTCACTATAGGTATGCCTTTTATGTATATATATTCATATATTTATATTGAGGAGGTTTAGGTGAGACTCCCAGTATTAGTGTTATAGAGTTCGTATTATATATTGTGGTCAAGTGACCCTAATGCTGCTTTCTTTATTAATATTGGTCTAGATTTATCTGAGTTATAGTATCTTTTACATTTTGAGTCACTTGAACCATTTGTTTGATTATCTATTTAATAATGAGGGTCATACTAGTAAATAACAGTTGCTTTTATATATTTAATATAAATTATAGTACATAAACGTACAGCTGTTCATCGTTCAGAGGGGAATTAATCAGTTGAACCCAGTTAACTTGCTCATATAACTTGATCTAGTTCTTTTTCTTATAACGTTTATATACATGTTAACCAAGTTGTTGTTCTTTAATGGTGTGGTTTGGTTTTGTATCGCATCTTATTTGTGAGTTGAAACATTCATTAACTATATACTATACTATACTTAATATTATATATATATATATATATATTGTTATAATATATAATATTATTATAATATATAATTAATATATTTATTATAATATGATTATATATAATTAATATATTATAATAATTATAATAATATTATAATTTTTAATACTATATATTTAATAGACTAATCTAATAATATTAAAATATATATATTATGATTATTATAATATATATAAAATATCATTATTTAATAAGTAGTTTGAGTGCACTATAACTTACTAATTGTCTATAAGATATTTATAAAATACTTATTTATTCTCGAGTAGTCTTTAAATTAGTACTTCTTCTGCTTCTTGTATTCATTATGGATATGGATAGTAGTATTAAAGTTTAAACCCTTTATGTTGGATATATCTTACTATATTAGGGTTATTTAACACAGTATGAATGGTTCTTTTATATTTATAGGTCAAATTGGGAGTATACCTACCACGAGCAGCTTTGTTCTTATATGTTTTTCAGTTTCTGTTTTTATAATATTGGTACTATACTAGGTCTTCAGTGACTCCTAGTTTGCTGTTTTTTTAAAATTAGTATAGGTCACAGTATATCATAAGAGTAGGTGATTATGTTTTTATTTTAGGTGGTATTATGGGCCAGTTGCTGGTACTATTTATTTTAATATGGTGTATGTAGAATCAATTTGTAAGCAGCTGCTTGTTTCTTTCATTGCTCAAGTGATATTTCATTTCTTTACATTTGGAGAGTATCTACTATGTAACTCTATTGTTTGGTATTTTATATTAATAATTAGTAGGGTGTACATCGATAATACCCAGTTTGCTTAGTTCTTTATATATATATATTAATATAAATAGGCTTGACTTATTATTATGCTTTTTCTTATAATTAATTTAGAGGTATGAGTGAAACCCATTAAATTGTTTTGCCACACCATGCGTATTCACTTATTTTATTTACGTAAACGAGAAACTATTTTGTTGAGCGTTTTCTTTAAATGCCGTTTGCCAGCTTCATTGTGGGTTGACTTATAGATATAGTTAAATATATATATTATAGTATATTATATATATATTTATATATTAATTATATTATATAATACTATATATATAAATTATTAATATATATTTATTTTAATATATATATTATATATACTATTAGTATATTAATATATTAATATATATATATAGTATATATAAATATTCTTAGTATATATATACTATAATATATATATATTATAATTAATAATATATATTTATTATAAGTAGTGGGCTCAACTGCTAACTAGCGATGAGTATTTTTAGTAACTTTTCGGGCTTGAATATAATATAGCTTATTTTTTGTTGCTTTATCTTTTGATATATTGGTGAAACTAAACCCATTGCTTGTTTACTTATATATTATAATTGGGGTTATATTTATAACTCACCCATGAGTGAGACTGGTTCTTTTACTATGACGTCACTTAGACCTCACCAGCTCATTTGATCCTTATAATTTTTTTCCTCGATTCTTTGAGTTTTTTTAAATTGGGTCTGCAGTGAATACCCCCCTAGTTGCCTGTTTTTTTTAAATTTTAAGGGTCACCCGTTTAACCTCATCTATGTACCTGAGATGTTTATACTGAGTAGTTATGCGTTAGCTGATTGGAGGCTCCCCCGTGTGGTATGATTTATTTATACTGATCTGAAATGGTGTATAATATAGTTCTGACCGCCCAGATCTTGCTTGTATACTATTAATAAATCTCTAGTCAGACTATCTTAGAATTTCGATGTTTACTCTACTCCAATTTAGAGCAGTCTCAGACTTAGATCATGTGTTCTCTTCTGAATCTATTCTTGATAATTTATAGGATCCTTCTCATAAGCGTATTTATATTCACAGAGTTGCTTTCTCTCATCAATAGAAGAATGATGTCTTCAGTATGACTCCAGATGTTGGTGAACTTCTACTCTCTATTCTCTCTTATCTGTAGTCTATCTATCTATCGTCTAAGTGTAATACCCTCGTTTAAATTGCTCTATTATCCTATCTATTGTCCGTTTCTTTTTTCTCTTCTCTACCCGTGTCTTATTAATCACGCTTGATCATCTAGTATATGTGCTATTCTTTTCTATCTATTCTATCTATCTATCTATCTATCTATGCCCCCCAAGTTGCCCAATGGATCATACATTGGGTAGTGCTAATAAGCAGGTCAATAATAATCACGATCAGTAGGTAGATTTCATATAGTTCTATCTCATCATACATAGTATATTTTGTTATCAGTTTTGAAGATGAATTATCTATTAATATAACTAAACTCATTTCTTGCTTATTCACATATCTAATTCTAATCATGCTGTTTATATTACCTCTGTGTTCCTTATTATCTAGATTGTACTCTATTCTCTGTATTTCTGTTTTACTTAATTCTTACGTGTGTTCAATAAATCTTACCACAGGTACAATAGGAGTGATATTAGGTATAATAAGAAGTGTTTATGAGATAAACTTATAAGTTGCTGCTAAGATATTAAATGAATATAAGTACTCATTTCTGTTTATTTTTTTCATTTTCTCTGGAGTACTAAATAGATTACTACATCAATGGGACGGGACCTCGGAGGTAGTATATTGATTTTTACAGCATAGATTAGAATATGATTATAGTGGGACAATATAGTATTATACTCCGATTGATTTTTTACCTCTTTTTTAGGAGTATTATAATTAGCTTCTTCTGGATTGCTTTGTTCTTGATATTTGGGGTTACGTAACCCAATTTGCTTTGTTCCTGGCATATGGGTTATTATAACAGTTTGAATGGTTCTTTTATATGAGGTCACTTGACCAGTGTTGTTCTCTTATTTTTTCAAGTTTCTTGTTTTTTATATTGGACTAATTGAGTCTTTGGCTCTTAAACTAATCGTTTTCTCTGTTTTTGTGTATCTCTTTAAGGGATTACTGAGTTATCCCCTGGAATGGGGGTATGGAATGAGAAGCTATTGGAATGTGGGTAGAGAGAGAGAGAGATTGAGCTGTTGCGTTTGATAATTGGGGTCAAGTGGGCACCGCTGCGTTGTTCGTGTGAGTATAATTGTCGTTGCGTGTTACTTGATACAGTGTGGAGATCATCTTGACCATTGTTTGAGTGTGTTAATAATGAGAGAGGGTTACGTAGAGACCCACGGTGTGAGCTATGTTACTTGGTATAATAGGGTCATGTAACCCCAGTTGCTTTTCCTTATATATAGGGCACGTTAGAACCGTTTATTTGATGGTATTGGTTGTCGAGTTTCTTTTTCTTTACGTTGTTATCACGTGACACTAGTTGATTGTTCTTAATGGCAGTTGCCAGATAAGTGGGAATATATATATATTTATATTATATATGATATATATATATATATATTATATAATAATATATATATATGATATGAAGATGGATATATATGAGAGATAGATAGATATATATATAATATTATATTATATATATAGATATATTATATATATATAATTTTTATAAGTGAGCACTGCTAACTCGATGGAGTACTTTTCGGGTCTTTAAAATAGGCTTCTTCTGTTGCTTGTGCTTGATATTGGGGTTACGTACCCATTTGCTTGTTCTTCATATTGGGTTATTTAACCCAGTTGATGGTTTGATATGAGGTCAAGCTTGACCCTGCTGTTGTTCTTTAGTTTTTTCAGTTTCTTTTTTAATTTGGGTCTCGTGACCCTAGTTGCTGTTTTTTATATTGGGTCACCACCCCAGTTGTTTGTTTTTTATAGGGGTGTCAAAGGGTGACCCCAGTTTGTGGTTCTTTATATTGGGGTCAAGGACCCAGTGCTTGTCTTTATAATTGTTCAGTTTCGTGTCTTTACATTGGGAGTCATTGACCATTGTTATGTTCTTTATGAATGGTCAACGTGAAGCAGGTGTCTTGTTCTTTATAATAGGCATGTAACCCGCAGATTGCTTATGACCTTGTGTGATTGAGGGTTCAGATGAACCAGTTACTCTGCGTATACGGAATTGTGAGTTTTTCTTTTCTGTACGTTGTTATCACGTACACTAGTGGTTGTTCTTAATTGCAAAGTTTGCCGATATACGAAGTGGGGAAAATGATATCGTAGAGAGTATAAAGTGAGACGAGAGATAGTAGAGAAGAGTATATATAGAGTATAGAATATATATTATATATATAGTATATATATATAATTATATATATATATATATGAGATTATGATAGATGAATACGAGTATATAGTGATAGAGAGTGATTAGCGTGATATAGATTAATTATAGAGATAGAAGTGAGAGAGAGAGAGAATTTGCCATATTTATAGAATAAAATTAAATATTTTTATTATAATTGTGTGGTATAAAAGTGAAGGCATGCTATTAAACGCGATGATTTTAGTACTTTTTTCGGTGTTCTTTAAATATAGAGCTTTTCTCTAGTGCTTGTTCTTTTTTGATATTGTGGGTTTAACTGATAACTCAATTTGCTTAATGTTATTCATATTTATATTTAGGGGTTTATTTAACTACTACAGTATTGATGTAGTTCTTTATTATTGTGAGAGGTTCAACTTGAACTCATACATGATATTAGATTGTTCTTTATAATTTTTCAGTGCTTGTTTTTTAGTATATTGTGGGTATCGTGCTGTTTAGTACTACTTAGTTTTGTAATATATTAGTGTAACTGATTTATATAATCATGATTGCTTGTTCTTAAAATTAATTGGGGTTAAGTGAGGGACCTAGATTAGCTGGTTTTTTTATATGGTAGTAAGTATGACTCCAGTGATTGACTGATTTACATTATATATATATTTGTCAGTTTGTGTGTCTTGTACATTGGAGTCACTGAATACCTATTAGTTTATGTTCTATATAAATGGGGTTCAACGTAAATATACCCAGTTTGCTTGTTTTTTATAAGGTCATTAGTAACACATCAGTTGCTTTCCTTTATATTATATTTAGGGTCACTTGATGAAACCCTAATTACTATGATCTTTACACATTATGTCAGTTTCTTTTTCTTATTATCACGTTTAGTTATTATCATACATTGTACTAATGTTTGATTGTTACTTTAATGCAAGTATGCATAGATAATTTACTATATTGTGGAAATTAATATATATAATAATAATATATTATTATTATTAATTAATTAATATATATATATATTATCTATATATATTATATAATAATATATTAATTATAATATATATTACTATAAGTATAATAATACTATTATATATATATATATTAATTATAATATTATATAATAATATTATATATATATATATAATATATATATATTAATATATATATATAATATATATATAATATTAATAAATTTTTATATAAGTGTAGGTCACTGCAAACTCGATGGATTTAGTACTTTTCGGTTCTTTAAATTAGGCTTCTTTATTATTGTTATTACTTATTAGTAATATTAGGGGTTAAAGTCATAACCATTTAGCTTGTTCAATTTTCACTTTTTGAATTCATTTAATTGATTTGGTTATATATATATTGAGGTCAACTTGACCCCAGCTGCTTGTTCCTTATTATTTTCTAAAGTTTTCTTAGTGTTATTTATTAAATGTAGTCGTGGAGTACGTAGACCTAGTTGCTAATGTGTTATTTAAATTTATAATGGTCACGTTATACCCAAGTTAGTTGTTCTTGTATATTGGGGTTTGGGACTCATCACAGTTGGTTATTTAATATTAGGGTCAAGTGAACCTCACCTCGACTGCTTTAGTTACTATTTTTTTATGTCTGAGTTTTCGTGGTCTTATACATTATGGAGTAATAGTTGACCTAATTATTTGTTTTATTATTATATAATGGGGTATATTCAACGATAACTCCTCATATATTTTGTTTTTTTATCTTAACATATTAGAGGTTCAATTAAACAAATTAATTTATTATATATTCCTTTTATTATGGGGCTGAGTTTCAACACGCTTCCTTGCTTAACTCTTGTTCTCGGCGCTGCCTTTGCCGCCAATATTGCTTTTAAATATCAGTGCAAAGTGTATGACTTTGATCTTAAATGCAGTTGTCCACAGATATCCATAGTGGAAATATATTAATTATAATATATATACTATAGATATATATTATATAAAATTATATATGATATATAGATATATATATATATTAATATGATTATTATTTTTAATATATATGATATGTATATAATATAGTAAAAATATATTATATAGAAAATTAATATTTTATTAATATATATAGTATATATATATAAACCTATATATAGTATTGTGTGTTAGTTAGCTGTTCGTTGTTGTCGTTAATAATTAGTAGTTGACTCGTTATTTTATTACACTAAATTAATTTAGTTGATACTATAAGTTAAATATAATCATTTCATGTGATCCTAAATATTATCATGAAAACTTTGTAGTGTCAAAATATCAGCTAAGCTTCTCGGATGAATTTGTATTTTTCGAGTGTTAAATGAGGTAAAAATATATTAATGTGGTCTTTATTCGTATTAGGGCTAATAAATGTTTATAGAGATTGCTTTTACTTATCGCTCCCTTAAAGTTTTGATACTCTTGTGTGAAGAGAATATTCTTTAAAACATTTTTTTTCTTATTTGCTTTTTTTTGTTTTTTGTTTTTTTCTTCTAATTCTCTCACGGTCTTCGCGGGTATTTATTATTAACCCAAGTTGCTCGGTTCTTTATATTGACCTTCTTCCTTGTCTTTTAGCCACTTGCATCACAAAACAGAACGCATGTCTCTTTTTATACATGTATATTATATTTATACCAATGATTATATTTCCTTTGTATATAAATTAATATTGTAAGTGTCTCAGTAGAACTTCATAGTTGCCCTGTTTTATTAAGATATATAAAGCAAATTATAGTCTGTGCGTTACTCAGTTGTTGTGTCTCCTTTCATATGGGCTTCTCAGGGAAAGTTGCCACTCTCTTCTTGCATAGTGTTATATTTTTTTATTTTAGAAACGATTATATTGGGGTTCTCAAGCTTACCCCTAGTAATGCGTTGTTCTAGAGCTCTCTGGTTATTGTGCTTCTCATATTTTCAGGTTGTTCTTTTTATCATTGGAGGTCAACTTATGACCCAAATTGTTTGTTCTTTTATATATGAGATGAATGAGATACACTGAATTAATAACCCAAGTGCTATGATTTATTTATTCTATTAAATATAAGTGGGCATATTGTAAATCACACATAGAATTAGATATATCCTTATTTATTAAGATAATTGGTACTCAAGATGAACAGTATTACTTGCTTTAATTTAGTCTCACAATTTCTTTTTCTTACTGTTACACGTAAGAATCAAATTTTGATATTGATTCTAAGCACCAAAATCAGATACATTAGGGGAAAATAAATATCATTATAATATATAATTATAATTAATAATAATAATCAATAATTTTATAATAAATATAATAACAATTCAATAATTAATAATTAATTAAAATAATAATAAATTACAATAAATAATAATTAATAAATAATAAATAATAATTAATTAATAATAAATAAATTAAATTTATATATTCATATAAAATAATTAAATAAATAATTCATAATAAATAAATAATAAATATAGAAAAAATGAAAGTAAAGAAAGAAGAAGAAGGTAAGAAGTAAAAGTGAAGATAATAGCAAGAAGAAGAATTAATAAGTAAGTAGTAAGAAGAAAGCAAGAATTGAAATATATCATATTTAAAAAATAATATAGTAATAATAAGAATAATACAGTATCTTACAGTATAGTCTTTTGGCCCCATTAACTGAACTATACTCTGTAGAGCCTCACCACTAAGAAAATAAATAATTAATTAATTACTAATTTTAATAGATACATGAAGTTAAACTTGATACAATCTTCAATGAAATGGAAAACTACATCAAATAATATTATAGTAAAATGTCGTTAGAAAGTGTAATTTGGGCTGTTCTAATCTGTAATGGACTATGCTTTGTTCTTTGATTAATATGTGAGGAAGTTTATAACGTGAATTAGCAATTTTATGATCTATGATAGTGCTCGCTTTTGTAAATATTTTTTGTTTGGGGCTGTTGATGGACATTCAGGATCTTCAGGATGTATGCAAGGTTTTTCTTGATATAATATTGATGACGGTCACATTGACCCTCATGCATGCTTGTGTGACTGTTTTTTTTCAGTTTCTTGATTTTATTATAATTTGTGAGGGTCTCGTGATCCTAGTTGTACCTGTATTTTTGTTATTTGTTACGTTTACCAGTTGCTTGTTCTTATATTGAGTAGTTTAGGGTGACACAATGTGTTACTGAGTTTTTAATATTGGGGTCAAAGTTATGAATCACCCAGCTGCTTGGTTTCTTATTAATATTGTCTCAGATTTCGCTAGGTTCTTTTACTTTAGGTGAGAGTCGACTTGACCATTGTTTGTGATTCATCTTATTTAAATAATGGGTATCACGTTATAACAGTATTAGCTGTTTTTCTATTTTATAATTATAATAAGAGTGCGTAAGTGATATCAGTATCATATTTTTCTTCCACTTATTGGGTTACCCGCACCTTCGCATATTTTGAGTTTGGTCACGTGAACCAGTTACTTGCTTTACACATTGTTTTAGCCTCTGCCCAGTGTGTCGTTTTTCTCTTAACGTCATCGTAGTGACTCACAGACGAGAGGCTAAAAGGCGTAGAACACTTCAGATCTCGCATTTTGTCTCTCTTAAGTGCCACCAGATTGGCCCAGATAAATTAGTGATGCTAATCCCAAGAATGTAATAAGGTACAAGTTTCAATCTTGACAGTGACCTCAGGCAGATCTTCCCCGTCCCTATATATAATCCACGTCGGTTAATTCATAAGTGAGTCATACATACAGGGTGCTACTCGCGGGTGAGTAAACTGAGTGTATCAGTATTATATAACATAAATTTTAGATACTTGCTAACTCAAACGCCTCATATCTCACATGATTCGTAAATAATGGTGTAAAGACATAATTAAAAATCTTTAAGTTATATAATGTATTTTACTCTTAATCATTTTAATACGAACTGTGTGAGCCGTTTTATAGTTAAGCAGTTGCTAAAATGTTATAGTTACTGTATTAATATTATTATAAATATTATATATATATATATAAATATAAATTTTATTAATAATCGTGTATATTATAGTATATATATTATAGGCACTTGGTGATATAATTCTTAGTATATAATATGGTATATATAATTTAGTTATATTGATCAGATGAGTTCTTATACATTAGGTTAGTTTTTGATTATTGCATATATGTTTTTAGATAATTGAGTTAAATATACGTAGCTCCATAATTGGCTATTTAGTATCTTGATATTAATTGTGGAGTTATTTAACTCACCATTTGTTAGATTGACTGATTCTATTATATTATGGATGGTCACTTGCTCACAGTACGGCTATTCTAGTATACTTTATTTTTATTCAGTTCTTGTTTTTATTATATTAATTATGTAATTATAGTTCCATATTGGCCTGTTATTGATAAATTATATAGGGTCACGTATTATTAACTACCCTCAAGTTGCTTTGATTACTTTATTTGGTTATTAGAGTTATGATACCAGTTGCTGCGTTCGTTATATTATTGGGTCTATAAGTGACTCACCGCCTGGACTTGTTATTATATTATATAAGATTATCAGTTATCTTTAAGATTGTAGAGTCATTGACCTAATATTTTGTTCTCACTATATTATAATAATTGGGGTCACGTAATATAACCCTCACTAATTGCTTGCTTCTTTCATTAGTTAAATATGGGTCATTAGTAACTCACTCACAGGTGTCATTTTCCTTTATTAAATTTATGTGTGAGGTTCAACGTGAGTGATAACACCAGTTATCTTTAGCTTTTATACTATATGTCAGTTTCTTAGTTCATTTTACATAGTTTGTTATACGTGACACTAGTTGTCTATGATTTACGTATAATGAGCAGTATGCCTAATTGGAATATATAAAGTTATATATATATTATATAGATATATTATATATTAATATATATAATTTATATTATTAATAACTCATATATTTATATATATATATATATATATATATATATTATTATAATATATTAATTAAATATATATATAATCAGTGATATATATATATAATATATAATATATTTTATTAATATTCATATATATATATTATATATATATAAATAATTTAATTATATAAATGGGCAATTGCTTAACTCACTGATATTGATATAGTAATTTTAATAGTATTATACTCTATATTAGTATATATATATATATATATATAGTATATAGTATATATAGCGTCTTTAAAATATTTATAATATGGCATTATACATGTATATCTATATGTATATGATATTTAGTATTCTTAGTTTTAATTGGTATAGGTGATTATCAGTTAAACCCATATTATAGCTCTTGTTCATTATAATATATATTGGTGGTTATTTTATAACCCCAGTTAGATTATGTTCTTTTATAATTATGTAGGTTACTTGACCCCGAGTACTGTGACTTGTTCTTGAATTTTTTCAGTTTTCTTATGTGTTATTTTATATATATGGCGGGGTTTCATACGTGTGTATACCTAGTTATGTACTGTGATATTTATTACTATACGAATTATGTAGTGTATATGCACGTTAGTAATACTACAGTTGAGCTGTCTTTCTCCTCTACGAGCATGGATGCGTCGACAACACGTCTCATTTGCGGTCCCATATTACCCTGCTCTACACTCTCGACTGTATATGGTTAAGTGACCCAGCTGCTTGTATCTTATTAATCTTGTATATATATCGTCGTTAGTTCTTTATTTAACTAATTGGTAAGTTAACATACTTGACATCACTTTTGTTTTGTTATATACTTTATCTTATTAAATGGTATATTGATATCAATACGTAAACAGTTGCCACTGACATCATCTCTCTCTTCGTCTAAAATATCTACTACAATGCATGGCTATAGACTCTCGAACTCCAGTTGGCTTTTTCATTTATTTATTATTACTCATCCGTGATAATATGCATCGCATATATTTCACGTGGTGAATCAACATAGCTCACTTTATATCTTCTCTCACATACTCAGATGCTTCAAGTTCTCTTTTTCTTAGTTGTTTCACTATGACCACTAGTTGCTTATCTTTATGTCAAGTTGCATGATCTATGGTGAATAATATATAATAATAATAATTTATATTACTAATCATTTTAATTATTATATATAATATTTAAATATAATATATTATATATTATAATCTATAATTAATATATATATATAATATATATATATATATATATTATTAATTAATATATAATATATATATATATTATATATTATATATAGATAATATATATTAATATATTATAATATATTAATATCATATATTAACTATATATATATTATAATTAATATATTTTTATAAGTGGCCTGCTATAAATTCACGTAATGTGAATTTATAGATCTTTTACGGGTGCGTTGTAAATAGGCTTATATATCTGTGTCATTTAGTCTTTATAATTGGGTTACGATATTATACTCTTCACTATTATTTGTTTTAGTTCTTTACATTATTGGGGTTGACTTTATACACTCCAATATTCGTTGATGGTTCCTTCTGTGTCTTGATAGTAGACCTGGTGGACCCCAGTGCTTGTTCTTGATTTTTTCATTTCTTGTTTTTTATATTGGGTTACGCGTTCCGTGATTCACTGTACTATTTTCATACTTCCCACACACAGCGCTCATGCTACCCCCCGTTCATATCTGTCGTCTCTCCTCACCCACCTTTTCTCTCTCACACATCCAGCTCTCTTTACCCTCGCCATTACTACCCTAGCCCTCTTCCTGCCCTGCAGGGTCCTCTTTTTAGGGCCTGCCGGGTGCACAGACCCACTCTCTCTCCCAGGTGATTTCCATCTCCGAGGTCGGCGAGGCGTCTTTCTTGGTTTCTCGTCCCCCTGTTCTCCTCTTTCTTATTGGGGTCAAGTTACCCCCTATGTCGCTAGTCCCCTCTCTCATGATGTCAGTTCGTCGTTATCCCATTATACTTGGTGACTATAACCTTGACCACTTTCGTGTTTTTTCCTTTCTCAATTGGCCGGATCCACGTAAACTGCCGTTGTTGTTCTTTTAATAAGGTCATGTAACCCCAGTTGCTGTTTCCTTGCATACCGCTTATACAATTAGTTCCTTCTCAACCTGACTAAACCTATAGTTTGACTTGCTTCTACCAATCTGATACACGCTCCATTTCTCCTTGTCCTCTCTACAGTTGTCTATCAAAACGTTACTACTTTTGCTCTTGCTCCATTAATGCCCCCAGCTCCGCCGTAATATTTTGGCACTAATTACCGTCTACTCCTTCTATTAAACCCTCACAAACCGCTCTATACTTAACCCCTTTCATATTCTCAATAATTATAACTTTCCAAACTTCTTCCTAAGGACCTGTGCATTTCAACCCCCACGTTTCACACCCATATATACAACACCGCTATAGGTTACTAACAAAAATTTGTTTATATCAAACTAATACTTATACTTAATACTATTTCTGTGATTAATATACCCTCCCTTATTATATCCTAATACTTCTCTCAGATACCACTCAAAGCTCTCATTCGCTTCTTACTTAACCTACTAATATATACAAGTCGAACTAAACTTCATCCTCCTCCCCATTATATACCCTATAATACATTCCTCACTTTAAACCACTTGGATTTACTTTTTATCAATTCTTCAATAATAATTTACTACCCTCAATTGTTACATGACAACCAGTTGCTAACCCGATGGATTTTAGTACTTTTTCGGGTCTTTTAAATTTAGCTTCTATAGTTCGCTTGCTCCCTCTCTTCTGCTACTATTGGGGTAAACGTAACCTCTTTCTATTTTGCGTCCTTCTCTTCTAAACACTTAATATCGGTGGTTACTTTAACCCTTATTCTAGATATTTTATTTTTATATGAGCTCATACTTTTGTCCCCGCAAGCTGACTTCTTACATTCTATCCTTTTCAGTTTCTTCTCGATCCTATTTAATATTGGGTCTCGTGACACACTCAGTTGCCTGTTTTATTAAATTAGGGTCAGCGTTACCCAGTTGCTTGTTTTTCTATTGGGGTTAGGGGGACCCCAAGATATCGCTTCAATACTCCTTCTTTCTGCGATTTTCGTTGTTGCCAACTTCACGGCGAGTACTGCGTGTTCCTCTAATGCAAATATGCTCCAGTTATCATGTGTGTTTCTACTTTATCCCTTACATTTGATCGGTTCCACTTGCACCCCACTCTTAGTTCAGAGTTATCTCTCTCTCCTCCATATTCGGGGTCTACGCGTCTCAACCATTCCATCTGCAAACAGTGTCCTTCCTATTCTTTAACTAAATATGATATAGCACTCGAGGACAGGGTTCTGAAGAAAACTTTGTCTAGGACGTCTTATTTTACAGTGGGTTGTGTTTAGGCTTTCTTCATTCTCGTTCTCCGGTTTCATTTTTTTTAAACACTTTCACCTCACATGTATTTTATCACTTAGTCCTTAAAAAGGTTGTCAAGTACCAACTCTCCTCAAACTCTAGTTGTCTATGTTTTAAAGCCACGTTTGCACCATTATAGATACATTGGGCCCACTCCATATTATTTACCTCATCCAACACACCTTCCACTAATAATTCACCCCTCTTTATCATCTACTTATCATATGTTTTACTCTAATCTATTAAATATAACACCCATTACACTTTCCCTTTCCTTCTATACTTTTCTCTCAACATAAGTATCAATCTTTAGTTAGCTAAACACTTTGGTACCACACACTCTACTTCTACTCTCCCAAATTCACCTCCTTGTTCTTACCCCCATTCTTCCCTCCTCGACTTAACCTCTTCAGACTCTTACTCATATATATAATCGATTGGTACTTATTTATCATACTACTTCTACACATACTTTCCCTACCTCAACTGATATAATATATATAAAGACCAATATATCTCTAATTAATTCCCACATTCCATGTTATTTATATTTTAATTTTTTGCTCACCTTTTTTTTCCCACTTGTGTGAGTCAACTGCGTAACGTGCATACCGAGAATATATACCAATGCATCCCCTAATTCTCCGTGTGGGTACTTCTACTCTCTACTCCTTTACGCGCTATTCCATCTGTTGCTTGTTCTTATGATATTTGAGTGGTTACGTGATAACCCATATTATGCTAGCTGCTCTTTTCTCATTGGGGTTATTCTCACTCCATATAACTCCCTATCTGATGTTAATTCATTTTTACATATTGATGTGTCCATTGACGCCCACAGCCATTGCCAGAGTTCGTGTCTCACTCGTTTTTCGCTTTTTCTTTCCTTTTTATTCACAATATGTCGCGCTCTTCGTGAGCCTGTTCCTGTTTTTTACAATTAGGGTTCCTACGTAATAATATTCCTCCAGTTCTTGTTCTCTATTATTGTATAGTCCCTCTAGGCCGTCCCCAGTTGCTCTCTCTCTCATTTGCCGTCACTACCACTAGTCCCAAGTTCGACACACTCACCCGCATCCTCACCTCTTTGCAAATCCTTTCTTGTTCTTCCCTATCCATTGTCGCCTTCCTATCTATCATTTAAGTTTTCCACTTTTAAAATAATTAGTGAGTGAAGTCACTACTAGACCCTAATGGTATGTTCACTCATTATAATTAATAATGGTAATATATATAGGGCGATAGGGCTAGCAAAAAACTTTGTTATTTTCTATATTAATATATAAGGGATTGATTAAACCTAGGAATGAATGTTATTACTTTATTTACTACTTTATTATATTTAGAGGTCACGTAGTTAGAATACCCTATAAGTTAATTTATCTATATTGCTATTTAATACCAGCTATAATTGTACATGAGTGAGTTATTTCCTATTTTCTATTATTACGTTTGAGTTATTATTAATTACTAACAATGGCAGGAACTGTGTCCATTGTTTTCTTTATTAATATATCATGTATCTGATCGCATAGTTTGATTCTTTGATCACTATTGATGTCGGAAGAGTTTAATTAATTTATCTATTTATCATTCATGATTTGATTTTTGATTTTGATTCGGTTATATTATCTATTTGTTATCTATTTATCTATTTACCTATTCATGATTTGATTTTTGATCTTGATTCGGTTATCTATTTATCTATTTCTAATGTATTCTATTTATCATTATGTCCACGTTATTATCTATATATAATTCATCATTCATATTTAATTATATTCATCGATCTATGATATTTGATTTAATTCTGCATAGCTATCTATAATTTATCTGTTTATATCTGTATTTTATTATATGCTATTAAGCTTTTTAATTTAAATTTTCAATATATTAAACAAATAATTAAATTAACTATTATACGTATGTTATTTTATCATATTCTTAGATGTTTGATTTTTTGGTAGATCTTGATTTCTGGATTACTTCTAATTGTTATCTTAATTTCATTAGATCTTGATATTTTTTGAATATGTGTATCTGCGTATTCTATTATATCTTTGTGGCACTCATCTCATTGACTTTTGAATATTCTTCCGATCTTTGAGATTCGGGTTTATTTAGCTAGTATATCCTGTTTTTATGACCGTTTCCATTGATTATTGATTTATGTATCATTGTGATTCTTTTTCTGTTGCGTTGTTATTTGATATTTAATCTTATCTGGGTTTGACTTTAGACCATTTCTGAGTCTTGATTTTTCGTTTTTCATTATCTGGTAGGTTTACGATAGCACGTGTTTAAGTGTTTTTAGGATTTTTTGAATGTCTTGCGTTCTTGTATGATTCGTGTGTGTTTTATTTATTTCTATTGTATTCTGATAATACATAAGGATAGAAAAGAGGTGAGCGTATTTTTGAGTCTCGGACGCCTATGATTGTCACTTTGTATTTTATTTTTTATCATGATATGAATTTAGTGGATACTCTTGGATACCGGTTATCTCGCTTGTCTTTATATTGGTTAGTTGAATACCTTCAATTTGCTTCAGTTAATTTTTATATTTTGTATCGTGTGATTCGTCACGCGTTGACTCACTCAGTATTTCATAGTGCCTTAGTTCATTCTATTAAATTTGATTCGGTTATCTGTTTATCTATTCATTTAATTTTTCTATTTATCAATTATTTTGTCCATTTTCTTTGCTTTATTAGGGTGCTGATTTGGTTTCTGCGTATAAACGATAGTTTATGTTTTCTGGTTAGAATTTTGTGTTGACGGATATTGTTTACCGATAGCCGTGAGTTTTTAAGTGTGTGATGTTTATTTAGGTAGTTACTTTATCCCAGTTTGAACTTTGCTTTATAGCTACTGCAGTTTGCTCCCCTGTCCGGTTTCGTCTTGTATACATGTTCTATATTCCCAATATAGTATGTCAAGGTGTAGATAGTATGAGGTGCGT
>JABUQX010050040.1:40000-50000 GCA_015478945.1 Trachelipus rathkii
ACACACAGGTACACTTAACTCACTCACACACTCGATTTTTGGATGTCTCAGCAATTAATGCCTCAGCATTGATGCCTCAGCATTAATGCTTCAGCATGATGCCTCAGCATTAATGTCTCAGCATTGATGCCTCAACTTCTGAAGGTTCATCTTGATGACTCATCTTTGATGACGTCATCTTTGATACCATCTATATTGATGATTCATCTTTTGATGAAATCACCTTTGATGGCTCACCTCTACCCACATCAATAGAACAGAGTTTATATTAATGTCTTCCCAAGTTCATAAGCTGCCCACCAGGGCGCAGCAAGCCCTTGTTGTTTCGAATCCGCCGCACCCACAGGTGCGACCCGCCGCGCGAATGAAAAATTATATATACTATAAGTCATTCATTTTTATTTCATCTTAAACATTTCAAAGAATTTCGTTTCAAATATACTACGAGTCATTCATTTTTATTTTCATACTTAATCATTTTTTATTAAAAACATTTTTCGCGCGAAACTAAAACTGTAACTCATTACAGACCTATTATTTAACACATAATTATTAACTATTTTTTTTTTTAATACTTTCTACTTAATACTTTTTAATTTATCAAGTTTTTAAAAAATTTGTTATGTTGACCCTATAACAAGAGTATACTATGAGTCATTCATTTTACTACAATTGTACGAAATTTTATTAAAAACATATACTTTACATACTTTAAAGCAGTAAAGCAGTAAACAATAGAGGTGGTTATTACTTACCCCTAGGGGATTAGTTGCCTTTGTTTTTACTGCTTTACTGCTTTAACTTTTCTGCTTTACTGCTTTAACTGCACATGTTTTACTGCTTTAACTTTCGGCTTTTAACTGCTTTAACTCATGTTTTTACTGCTTTAACTTTCTGCTTTTACTGCTTTTACTCATTTTTAAACTTTGCTTTACTCTCTTGCTTTAATGTTTTAACTCTCTGCTTTAACTCATATATTTTATTACATTATGTTTTCTTTATATTTTTTATTTTTGTTTTATGACTTTTTATTTTTATTTCTATTTTTATTTTTGTTTTATACTTTTTTATTTTTTTAATTTGTAATGTAAGAATAAAAACACACAGAAGTGTCTGTTATTTAAACATTTTATTTTAATAAATTTTACGAAATTTTATTAAAAACATAATACTTTACAACCCTTAAAGCAGTAAAGCAGAAAACAATAGAGGTGTTATTACCTAACACCTAGGGGATTAGTATCCCTTTTGTTTTATGCTTTACTGCTTTAACTTTCTGCTTACTGCTTTAACTCATTGTTTTACTGTTTTAACTTTCTGCTTTACTGCTTTAACTCATATGTTTTACTGCTTTAACTCATATATTTATTAACATTATGTTTTTTATTTTGTTTTAATACTTTTTATTTATTTTATTATTATTTTTATTTATTTTTATTATTATTTTTATTATTTTTATTATTTTATTTTTATTTTTTTATTATACTTAGTGTTATTTACTTCATGCCTATTGTTTTTATTTTTTTTAGAACACCATACAACACACACAACACACACGCACACATCACACATAACACATACACTTTCCAACTTATAACACACATTCACTATGACACTTATACACACATTCACTATGCCACTTACATTTACCCATAGACAC
Source organism: Trachelipus rathkii (assembly GCA_015478945.1). NCBI lineage: Eukaryota > Metazoa > Arthropoda > Malacostraca > Isopoda > Trachelipodidae > Trachelipus > Trachelipus rathkii. The sequence goes on from JABUQX010050040.1 coordinate 41,661, forward strand.
TTACATTTACCCATAGACACTTACATTTACACTTATACACACGCGGTCACACACACACACTTACACTTATACACACATTCACTATGACACTTATACACACATTCACTATGACACTTACATTTACCCATAGACACTTACATTTACACTTACACTCACACACAGATTTTACTTACACTGACACAGAATTTACTTACATCACACTAGATTTACTTACAAATCCACACACAGATTACTTACACACACAGATATACTTACACTCGCACACAGATTTACACACACACACACACACACACACACACACACACACACACACACCCACGCACACTCACTTACACATATAACATATAATTTTTTAAAACATTTTATGTTTTAATTAAACACGTACATCTTTATATTACTCATTCAAATACAACTTAAAATTATAATAAAGTTTCAAACATTCTATAATAAATCAATCATTATCTTTGAACAAAGAATTTATTATTAACTGTTAATACTTTTTTGTTTATAAATTTTATAACTATCAAGTTTTAAAATAACTTTTACTAAAATTTTATGAAATTTTATTAAAAACATATATTTTACGTACCTTAAAGCAATTTAAATCAGTAAGGTCAGCCCCCAGCACCCCTCTACACCAAGCTATGCCACGTTTTGTTCTATTGACTTACTGCTTTACATCATCTTTAGCCATGTAATAAGTATAAAAATAACAAAATAAGTTCTTCTCTGCTAACATAACATGTATTTTATTAAAATCATTCTAAGTTTTTATTTAAAAATAACAATTATTCACTTACATTTATATTATTCACTCGATGTTAACTAAAAATATTACAAAGTTTTTTAAATAATTCGGGTTTTCTTTATTATTATTATTATTATCTATGTACATTGACAATTCCATCACGAGAAACACAACTACCCCGCACTCCTTTACAGAACGAACTCGAGCTCTTTTCTTTCAATGTGTTGAAAAACTACTTTAGGTCTAAATTTAGAATAATCCTTTTGTAAACCGGGGCGATTTAAGCCTAATCCAGGTCCAAATATAATTTCAAACTGACCTTCTTTTTCTGTATGTGGTGGCAATAACTCATTAAGGCCTAAATTTAGGCTAAATCATTGGAGTGATCCTTTTTGTAAAGACGGGCTAATTTTAATCCTAATACCGAGGTTCAAAAGGTTTTCCGCGTATAGAAAAAAGAATCATTTTTTTTTTATTTTTATAAATATATTACCAACTAAAACATGCTGGATCGGTAAGATCCTTTAAGCAGGTAAAAAGGAAAATGTTTTCCTTACTTGTGATTGGTCGGGGTAATTCCTTATCTCTTTGACACCCCCTCGTATGTTTGGTACGCACCGAATCTATTCCCTTACCTCACCGTCTTCTGAAATCTAACTTTGTTCTTTAAAACTTGTACTTTGAGCAGGTGTGGTGGTTTTTATTATCTTTTTAGACCCAAATCATTTTTAAATCATAGTCATTTTAGCTGTTAAAGCGGTGCACAAGTTATCTGATTTGTATTAAAAGTGTTTTATTTTACTAAGTGTATATCATATTTATAATAAATACTTACATTGAGGAATAATTATTAATTCACTAGTTCATAAGCTAATAATTAATTCACTAGTTCATAAGCTAACCACCAGGGCTAGCATGAGCCCCACCGCAAACGGCTTGCCAACTCCCGCACCCGCTGGTGGTCCGCCGCGTCCGCCCGCCGGTGCGCCGCAGGCGCAATATTTCCGCGTTCCGCCCGCCGCGTGCGCCCCCAGGCGCAATATTTCCGCGTATCCGACCGCCGCGGGGTGCGCCCGCAGGCGCAATATTCCCGCGCGAATGAATATATATATATATATTATATATATATATATATATATATATATATATATTATAGTATATATATATATATATATATATATATATGATATATATATTATTATATATATATATATATATATTTCTCAAAATGTTTAAATGATAGGCATTACAGGCTGAAAGGTCAGCTGTGAGATCATAGGCATATAAATTACTATTCTTTGCGTATTCTTCAAGATTTAAGCCTGTCCCACTATCATTACATGATACAGGTATTGGCTATTATACTATATATATATATTAGTATATATATATCATATATATATAACTATAATATATATATATATATATATATATTTATATATATTATATATAATATATATATATTATTATATATATATTTTGTGTGTGTGTGGGTGAGTGTAAGTGTCTATGGGTGAACGTAATTGTAATATGTGTTGGTGTTGTATGTTGTGAATAAGACGATAATAGGGTATGTGTGTATAAAGTGTAGTGTAAGTGTCTATGGTAAGTGTAACTGCTTATAAGCTGAATCATCAATATAGGTGGTATCAAAGATGACGCCTTCAAAGAGATGAGTCATCAAAGATGAACCACTAAAGCAGAGGTACCAAAGCAAAGTTATTAAAGTTGAGGTATCAAAGCTGAGGCTCAAAACTGAGACATCAAAGTTGAGGTATCAAAGCTGAGGCATTTAAAGTTGGGGGGATCAAAATATCGAGTGGGTGGGGGCGATATGTGTAAGTGTGTATGTGTTGTGTGTGTGTGTGTGTGTGTGTGTGTGTGTGAGTGGTGTGGCATGTGTAGATTTCTACAATAATAATTAAATACGGCATGCAGTAAATAACACTAAGTATAATAATAATAACATAAAATAAAGATAAAATGTTTTAATAAATTATACGCTATAATGTGTAAGTGAGTGTGCGTGTGTGAGTGTGTGTGTGTTGTGTGTGTATGTGTGCGTATGTGTGTGTGTGGGTGTGAGTGTGTGTATGTATGTTTGTATGAAAGGCTGTATAATATGCATGAAGTAAATAACACTAAGTATAATAATAAAATAAAAAAAAAAAATTTTAATAAAATTTTCGCTATATTTGTTAAGTGGATGTGAGTGTGTGGGTGTGTGTGTGTGTGTGTGTGTGTGTGGTGTGTGTGTGTGTGTGTGTGTGTGTTGTAATGTGTGCGTGTGTGTGTGTATGTGTGTTTTCTAAATAATAATTCGCGCGGAATATTGCGCCTGCGGGCGCACGCGCGGGCGGGAACGCGGAAATATTGCGCCTGCGGGCGCACGCGGCGGGCGGGGACGCGGCGGGACGCCCCAGCGGGTGCGGGGTTGGCAGCCTTTGCGGGTGGGGCTCATGCTGAGCCCTGGTGGTTAGCTTATGAACTAGTGAATTGAGTATTTTCCAAATCAATAATTATTCTCAATGTAAGTATTTATTATAAAATGATATACACTTAGTTAAAATTAAAACACTTTAATACAAATCAGATAACTTGTGCACCGCTTAACAGCTTAAATGACTATGATTTTAAAAAAATGAGTTTGGGTCTAAAAGATAATAAACACACACCTGCTCAAATACAAGTTTAAGACAAAGTTAATTTTCAAAAGACGATAAATATTCTCGGCCAATCACATACGAGGTCATTTATAGAGATATAGGATTACCCCGACGCAATCACAAAGTAGGAAAACATTTCCTTTTTTACCTGCTTAAAAGATTTACCTGATTCCAGCATGTTTCAGTTGGAAATATATTTATAAAAATAATATAACAATGATTCTTGTCTATACGGGAAATACCTTTTGACCTGGTATTGGCTTAAATCGCCCCGGGCTACAAAAAAGATTATCCTAAATTTAGGCCTACATTTAGGCCTAAATGTAGTTATTGCACCACATTTTACAGAAAAAGGTCAATTTGAAATATATTTTGGACCTGGAATTAGGCTTAATTCGCCCCGGGTTACAAAAAGGATTATCCTAAATTTAGCCTAAAGTATTATTTCACACATTTTTACAGAGAGAGCAGGTTCAGTTTTCGTCAAATCTGTAAGGAGTGCGGTAGTTGTGTTTTCTCGTGGATGGATTGTCAATGTACCATAGATTAATATAATATAATAAAGAAAACCGAATTTTTAAAAACCTTTTGAAATATTTTTAGTTAAAATCGAGTAAATAATATAAATGTAAGTGAATAATTGTTATTTTTAAATATTAAAATTCTTAGAATGATTTTTAATATACTGTTATGTTTAGCAGAGAAGACTTATTTATGTTATTTTTTATACTTATTCATGTGGCTAAAGATGATCGTTATATATTCGTATATATGTCTATCGAGATATTTATAACAAACCCGTTTGCAAAATGTTGTTGTGATGTACAACAGAAGAGTGGTGCTCGGGTGGGCTATGACCTTACTAATTTATTTAGACATTTAATGGTACGTTAATAGTACTTAGTATTTTGTATTTATAAAAATTTTCATCAAATTTTTTAGTAAAAGTTTATTTTAACACTGTGTATAAGTTTTAACATTATAAAAGACACACTAAAAAAGTTATTAAAGAGTTAATATAAAATGGTTCTTTGTTCACACGATAATGTTGTGATTATTATAGAAGTTTTTCAAGAACACACGTTATCAGGACAATAACTTCTTATAGTGTATCTAGACCTGAGAGCTATTAAATTGTAATGTACACGTCGTGTTTAATTTAATAGATCTCCATATCACAAATTGGTTTCTTTCATGAGCTATTATATTGATCTAATTTCAGTATTTATTTGTGTGTGTGTGCTGTGTGTGTTGCTGTGTTGTGGCTGTGTTGTTTGTGTGTTGTGTGTATGTGTGTGTTGTGTAATCTAGTGTGGTCATAAGATGTAAAGATAAAAATCATGTGATAGTGTACCAGTAAAATCTTGTGTGTGAGTGTAAAGTATAATTCTGTTGTGCTCGTGTTAGGTACATAACTCTGTGATTCACAGTGTAAAGCTAAATTTTGTAGTTGTGAGTGTAAGTTGTAATAATATAATAGTAAGTGTTCTATAAGTGCATAACTGGTAAGGTCTATATTGTTTAGATAGTGTGTATATAGACATATACATAGTGATATTGCACGATATTTTACGCTCTGTTATATAGTGTATAGTGTGCTCGACTGTGCTCGAGTTGGTGGTGTGTGTTGATAGTGTGTGGTGTTGATGAAAATTTGATTGTTGTCAAAGTGACCATATCATTGTGTATAAGTGTAATGTATAGTGCTCTAATGGGTTAAATGTCAAGTGTTCATAAGTGTAATAGAATTGTTGTAATAAAGTGTCTCTACTAGAAGTGTTTTGACTTGTGTGTTATTAATTATTTATTAATGTATTGTTAAAGTGTTAGGTGTGTGTGTTGTGGTGTGTTGGTAGGTGTGTTATGAGTAGGTGTGGTTTGGGGTTAGGTGTGTCGGGTCAAGAAAGTAAGGTGGTGTGAAGACGGTTTTGTTCAAGTGAAAGAGGGGGAGAGAAAGGTATAAGATTGATTGTTTTTTTTTCTCTCTTTTCTTTTAGGTGTGATGTGTTGTGTTTGCGGTATGTGTCAAATGGCAGAGAAGATGATATGGTGTCTTCAGGCAAGACTGAACATATAATAAAAATCTATTCAATTGTCAAATATGAATTGAGTATAAGTAGATATAAATAACTAAAAAAATAATAAAAGACATAATGTTAATAAAATATATGAGTTAAAACAGTATGCAGAAGGTTAAAGCGTAAAACATGAGTTAATGCAGTAAAACATGAGTTAAAGCAGTAAAGCAGAAAGTTAAAGCAGTAAAGCAGTAAAACAAAGGCATACTAATCCCCTAGGTGTTAGGTAATAACACCTCTATTGTTTTACTGTTTTACTGCTTTAAGGGTGTAAAGTATATGTTTTTAATAAAATTTGTAGCAATTTTATTAAAATAAAATGTTTATATGACCAGAAACTCTGTGTGTTTTTTATTATTACATTACAAATTAAAAATAAAAAAGTATTTAAAACAAAAAAAAATAGAAATAAATAAATAAAAAGTATAAAACAAATAAAAAATATAAAGAAAAACATAATGTTAATAAATATATGAGTTAAAGCAGAGAGTTAAAGCAGTAAAACATGAGTTCAAGCAGTAAAACATGAGTTAAAGCAGTAAAGCAGTAAAACATTAAAGCAGTAAAACATGAGTTAAAGCAGTAAAGCAGAAAGATAAAGCAGTAAAACATGAGTTAAGCAGTAAAGCAGAAAGTTAAAGCCGAAGGCAGTAAAACAAAGGCAATACTAATCCCTAGGTGTTTAGGTAATAACCACCTCTATTGTTTTACTGCTTTACTGCTTTAGGTATGTAAAAATATCTGTTTTTAATAAAATTTCGTACAATTGTAGTAAAAATGATGTTTATATATCAGACACTCTGAATTTTTTTCCTTACATACAATTTTTAAAATTTATAAATAAAAAGTATTAAGTAAAAGTATTAAGTAAAAAATAATGTTAATAAATATTTATGTTAATAATAGGTCTGTAATGAGTTACAGTTTTAGGTTCGCGAAAATGTTTTTAATAAAAATGATTAAGAATGAAATAAAAATGAATGACCTCGTAGTATATTTGAAACGAAATTCTTTGAAATGTTTAAGTATGAAATAAAAATGAAGTGACTTATAGTATATATATTTTTCATTCGCGCTGGGCGGTCGCACTCGTGGGTGCGGGCCTCATCCTTTGCGGGGAGGGCGCATGCGGCGCCCTGGTGGGCAGCTTATGAACTTGGGAAGACATCAATATTACCTCTGTTCTATGATGTGGGAAGAGATGAGCCATCAAAGGTGATTTCATCAAGTGAATCATCTATAGATGTATCAAAGATGACGTCATAAAGATGAGTCATCAAAGATGAACTTTCAGAGTTGGAGCATCAATGCTGAGACATTAATGCTGAGGCATCAAATGCTGAGGCATTAATGCTGAGGCATCAATGCTGAGGCATTAATGCTGAGACATCAAAATATCGAGTGTGGTGAGTGTAGTGTATAAGTGTACCTGTGTGTGGGTGTGAGTGTAAGTTTATGGTTAATGTCAGTGTCCTTATGGAAGAGTGTGTGTGTATAAGTGTTAGAAAAAGACTAAATCATAGTAGGAAGCATCCTAGTCAACTTGTAATCATACACCAATCGAACTCATACCTTATAACCTAGGGGTAGACACCCATTTTAGGGCTATTCTAGGCTCAGGGGAGGCTAGAAAAGGCTTGAAAAAAGTGGCACTCAGTTGGCACTATGTGGCACTCACTTGGCACTATGTGGCACTCACTTGGCACTCATTGGCACTCACTTGGCAACTCATTGGCACTCATTGGCACTCACTTGGCACTTATTGGCACTCACCTGGCACTCATTTAATACTCATAGAACACTAATAGAACATACTAGGGTACTTCTTACGGTGGATTGGGACCATCAAAGCCTCAGTTTAGCGTGGGTTCAAATTGACGCCATGTAATATGGCAAGGTTAATGGACGAAATATCATGTCAAACAGGTAAGACGTCAAAAAATAGGGGCTAAAGCCTTAAGGAAGCCCAAAATTACCGTGGGTCAAAATTGACCAATGGTATATGGCAAGGTAAAAGCCGAAATATCATGGTCAAACAAGGTTTAAAAGACTTAAAAATGGGGCTAAGCCCTAAAGAAGATCAAAAATTACCGTGGTCAAAATTGACCCATGGAATACCAAAGGGTTGGTCGAAAATTTCCGTGGGCCAAAATTGACCCATGGAAGACCAAAGGGTAGCCAAAAAATTCCCGTGGGCCAAAATTGACCCTTGGTATCTGGCGGGTCAAACAAGGTAAAGACATCAAAATAGGGCTAAGCCCTAAAGGACGATCAAAAATTCCGTGGGCAAAAATGGCCCCGGTCGAAAAATAGGGGGCTTTAAAAATAGGGGGTATACAGTACACGGTTGCTTACGCAACGTTGGCGCAACCCTTCTTCGAAGGTTTGCAAAAATCAGGGTTGCCGTAAAAATTGGGGTCGGCAAAAAATTAGGGTTCTCAAAAATAGGGTTCTCAAAAATTAGGGTTCTCAAAAATTAGGGTTCTCAAAATTAGGGTTCTAAAAAATACCGTGGGCCAAATTGACCCATGAAGAACGGAAGGGTGGTCGAAAAAAGGTTAATAGTCCAAAAAGGTAAGCCCAAAAGGTACAGCCCACAAAGGTAAAGGCCCCAAAAAGGTCAAAGGCCCAAAAAGGTCAGTCAGGTAAAAAATTTGGGCTCAAAAAAGGTCAAGGTCAAAAAAGGTCAAGGTCAAAAAAGGTCAAGGTCAGTCAAAGGGCAGGTAGGTGGTCAAGGTCATTTTCGAACGGAATGGTAGTCCTACTACTCGTTTCAATTCCGTTCATAATCCTTAATCGTAGGTCTTCAACGGTGTCGATTGGAGAAGAGTATGCTAATGTCTCTAAA
>JABUQX010050040.1:55000-59081 GCA_015478945.1 Trachelipus rathkii
CTAGTTTATTAAAATTTTAAATTTAAATTTAATTATAAAATTTCAATTAAAATTTTGAACGAATTGATAATTTGTCCTTCTGGCATTGAAATTTAATTCATATTGCCGGTGTCATCCTTAGGTTAATGTGTAATAACTTGGACTCTTGCGTTGAAGTATCTACTTGTGGTGCCATTACACGTTTCGAGGGGGACTAGCTCAAATGGTTGACAGGCCAAATGGTTGACACGACATCAAAAAAAATTCCTTTACAGGCCGCCGCAAACGTTAGGATAAGTCAGGTTAGGTTAGGTTAGGGTAGGTTAGGTTAGGTTAGGTTAGGTTTAGGTTAGTTTTTGTTAGGTTAAGTTAATTAAGTTAATTAGGTTAGGTTAGGTAGTTAGGTTAGGTAGGTTAGATTAGTTAGGTTAGGTAGGTTAGGTTGGTTAGGTTAAGTTAAGTTAGGCTAAGTTAAGTTTTGTTGGTTTCGTTATAGAAACTCTAAATAACCAGATTTTTATTTTACAATTGTTGACCATTTTCTCTGTTGATCATTTTCCCTGTCGATTATTTGGTACCAGCTTCTTGCGTTGAAGTATCCACGTATGATGTACATACACGTTTCGAGTTTTCATTACAAGCACGTTTCTTCTATACACACGCAAAATAAATTCATTCAACATTGAAATAAACATGTACTCCTCTACCTCTTTGTTTCAACTGTTCGCTTCCACTTTAACTTCCATCTTTTAAGGTGCCTCATATTTATGGGCAAGGTTTCTCTAAACATTCAGCAGTCCGAATATTAGCGGTCTAGTATAATTTATAACTTGATCATACCATTATAGAAGTATTGTACCATATACCGTAAGTACTTTTCCAGAAATGTCGTTTCACCATACTTTAAGTGAACGATCGGTTTTGTCCGGGACTGAAAGGTATAACATCACAAAAACCCAAAAGGGATTTTATGTCACACCACAGGTAGACGCAAAATCAACACAAAAAATAAATATATCTAACCGAACATAATTTTTAAATTAAAAAACATAACTCTTGCATCCAGTCTCTTAAATATTTTTTATTATATACTCAATCATTTTCGTCAGATACATCATTTTTACATTAGAAAAGGGACATCACCTCTCCTCACATTTCAATCTATTTCATTTACCGATTGACGTGATACAAAGATGGGGCGCGGCTCCCCTCCTTCTTTCGGATTTCGATAAACTACGACCCTTTTATCTGGCCAATCGCGTTTGTTTATGATACTTAGGTCAGTAAACGAATTTGAAGTCAACTTCGTTTTGGTGGAACAAAATGTGTCTTATGAAAAATTTGAGCTGAAGGGTTTCCGATAGGGAGAAATGGCCCTTTATTTTATTTTATCACCCCCCCCTTATGTATTAATCTGATAATTCCTACTTATATATATATATTACTATTATAATTATTTTTATATATAGATTTTAAATTTTTATATTATATATTGATATGTATATCTTATAATATTAATTTACATCAGTTATAGTACTTATAGTATATTTTATATAAATAAGGTATAGAATACTTAGAGATTTACAAAAGTTGATAGAGTAAATTTTAATAATAATATAATAATAATAATAATAATAACTCCCTAGTCTTTAAATGGATAGACTAATATTATATATATATATAATATATATAATACTATATATACTATATTAACTACTACTATATATATATATATATAAATATATATTTATATATATATAACTATATATATAATATATACTACTAACCATATAATATATATATAATGATATAATATCTAAAATAAATATAATAATCTATATATACTAATATATTATATTACAGCTCTCAAACCTATTTCGGCTACCGCCCACCTTGAGATATCAGAATTATTTTTCAGCGCTCCTCCAATTTTGTTTTTTTACTTACCAAAATTAAAAACCGCAATGATTATATTCATTGCTTTCAATAATTTAATAATATAATGTGCTATTATTAGTCTAGTCTGAAGTTTAAACTACATTCTAAACGAGACTTTTTTACCAGTGAGAGCATAAAACGCAACTTTATAATATTAAGATATCTTTTATTTTGAAGCATAAACAACATAATCAATTTTTAATTTTAAACAAACATATTCGATTTTAATTTTAAACTATCTAATTTAAGGATGGATCTGATGATTTTTAGCAAGTTTGTTATGATAGAGCTCGAATTACTCAAGAAACCTAGCCGCCAAAGGATCGGCGCGTTCGTTAAACAATGCATGACGATTTACTACTTTTTATTGTAATGCATGCGTTGCTACGTGCACTAATATCCTCACCGTACACACAATATATAGTATGCTAAATAATTAGTATAAACCACCTAAAATTTATACAATCAAAACAGGCAGGGCAGAAATATAAGTAAAATACTAAATAATCGATGTTGTGTAGTTAGGTAGGTTTAATTTCAGTGAATTTTAAAATATTAAGTAGATTGAAGCACACATGTATACCAATCGCCCCCCTAACGCACTTCAACACCCGCCCATTTTTTTCTAGGCCCCTTACCGCCCTCCTCTAGACCTCCAGCGCCCACAAGGGGGCTTTATCGCCCACTTTGAGAAAGACTGATATATAATATATATATATATATGTATATATATATATATAATATATATATATAATATATATATATATATATATATATATAGTAGTATTAAAAATATATAACTATTTATATAGAAATATATATTTCGACCGAAGCTTTATTAAGTTACATTCAATAAAAATTCTGAAATTAATCAAATTCTGAAAAAATATTAATGCTTCTATTATAAATAATAAAATTAATTTAAAATAAAGCAAACAACCAAAAGAAATTTTGAAATAGGTTTCGTATCGTAAAATTAAAGAATCTTTCAAAAACAAAAAATTTAAAATATTTTAATTCAATATAATTATATATATATATATAGTATATATATATAATATATATATATAAATTGTAAGAGTATCAGGTGTTCCCTCTATAATGGCCCATGTGGAGACACTATAGTATCCTATTACTTCTCCATCTCACTCTAATCTTTAGATAATTCCTACGCCCTAAGTTCGATACCTATTATTGACACCTTTATTATCTCGACTCTTACTGCCATAACATCACATTTCTCACTTACTTCAGACATCAATATGTGTTCGTTTCATACTAAAGTAACTATTCAAATCCATATAAACTTTATACCTACTTTTTATCAACGATCTCCTCCTTTTCATTCAACATATTTATTTATTTCATGTGTATTTAAGTCATATACGTGAGTATATCTAGTGTTCTCCCCACGCTTACGCGCCCTCTCGATAGGTATTAAAAAAACATAATATTTCAGATTTAAAAAAAAAAAAATTCTGTATCTCTTTTTATCTTTAATTTTTCTGCAATTTTATTCTATTCTTTAAGAAAACAATTTTGAATATCTCTTATATTTTAATTAATATCTCAGGTAAAGCTCGTTTGTAATCAATATTTTATGAGTAAGGTGTTTTCCAATTTTCGGAGGAGCGTTTCACAGGTATATTTTGCTTGCGCATTGCGTCAATGTAAGTGTTATATTTTTATGTTTTTTAATGTGTTAAATTCTTTGGTAAAGATTTTATTGAAATATTTTCATTTAAAAAGTTTAAAGTTAAATATTTGTTTTAATATTTATTTCTCATCAAGGTTCAATATCTTCAATATTGAACGTTGGTTTGAATGTCTGTCTGTCAATAGTAAGATCAGCTGTTTACATATTTGCATTAAGATTTCAGTTAGGTATTTTTTTTTCTTTTTGTTGATGCTCGTATATTATATTTTGTAGTTTTCTAAGTATTCGTACTTTCGAAAACCGTGGGATATAATATATTTGCATGTTTAGATTTTTGTTTTAATAAGAAATTAATATCTGAAATATTTTTAATATTTTAATATTTACATATAAATTTATTATAAAGATAAAGATCTGGTTATTTTAATATATATATAATATTTTCCTTACATATAAAGAACATTTATTTTGAATAATTTTATATATTGGAACATAAATATATATATT
>JABUQX010050041.1:0-25000 GCA_015478945.1 Trachelipus rathkii
AGAATGTATGCTTTTGCTGTAGCTTTGCTAGTTTTGAGATATACATTTAATTTTTTTTTTTTTTATTTTTGATTATCATTTTTGCGCCACTAAAATTGGACGCAGCATTCCAGCATGTATTCATCTTTTCCTGGTCGCTGTTGTAGTTTTTGAAGATATTGGATGAGATATTTGTGGGTTTAAACTGGATTTCACCTATAATATACTGATGGGCAGTATCTATATATATATATGATATATATATAATATATAATATATATATATAATATATATATCGATTATATATACATAAAAATATATATATACATATAGTAGTATCATATAGCTATATATATATATACCGATATAAATACTAATATAAGTATATATATATAATATATATATATATATTAATACGCAATATCCTTACCAATTATATATGTATAATAGTATATTAGTATAGTATATAGTATAATGTATAGTAGATTTCTCTTATCTTTATGAATGACAATAATAATAATAATAGAAATAATGAATAATATAATATAATAAAATAATAATAATAATCATAATAATAAGTAATAATATAATAAATAATAATCAATAATATAATGAATAATAAAATAATAATAAAGATTACTATTAAGTTAATTATTATTATTATTGTAGTATTATTATTATTATTCATGATTATTATTATATTTGATTAGTATAATTATTATCTAAATAATAATAATTAATCAATAATAATAATCTAATAATAATATAATAATACACTAATAAATATATAATATTATTATTATTATTATGTATTCAATTTTATTATATTAAAATTTAATATTGTAAATTTGTTTTTGTCAACAAGTTTACGTGTGCGTACATAGGCCTACTCGTAACATAAAGTGCCTATTTGTTAAAAAGTTAAATCATTTATATATATAGAAATTATTAAAATTTATTGTCATAATTTCTTTTTTTTTTTAATGTTTTGTTTAGGCATATAACGATGAAAATAAAAGTTCATAACTTTGGAAAAAATTCACGTTCCATTTTCATTACGAGTGGGAGTCCGGAGATTAGATTTTTTCTCGACTCCCATCCCCTGATATATATATATAATAACTATAAATAATAATAAGTATATAAGTATATATATATAGCGCTATATATAGTATATATATATATATATATATATATTATATATATTAGTATATATTATAGAGAGAGTATATATCAGAGTTGGCCTTCCGCAATTAAGTGCAATTGCGAGAAGTGCGATTGCGATAAATTTGAAAAATGTTGCAGAATTGCAGTTAGCGGAATGCCTATTCATTCTGCAATTTAATTCTGCTAATTCCGCAACTTAGAGGGCTATCCCAAAAAACAAATTGTGGAATCTCAGTGAAATGCCAGAAAATTGTTATAATCCACGATAATTTTACACGTTGCCACTTTTGTACGCTCTGGCAAAGCAACACGCAAAAATTGGTATTTTATTGGCAAAAGGATCATGTTTTCAAATAGGTTTCTTTATTTCTGATAACATTTATCAATATACAAATAATATCAGGTGTTACTATTAATCGACCAATTCTCAATATCGATAATTTAGTTCTTGATTGTCTTCATAAAGAGCTAAATCGATATGGACCATTTTTATTCGTAGCACCACTTTTTCCTAAAATCAGAGACCGGTTATATCTTATTTACAAACCTGTCATTGTAATCGAGGTTGTTGGTGCGTCTACTTTGCTCTGATTTTTTATTTTATACCTGCAAGCGGTAACAATTTAGAGAATTTTATTATGAAATTTCTTTGAGATGTAGCGTATAAATACTATTTAGTAATTACAATGCTTAAACACGTTAAAATAGGCAGTGGTAATTTACTATTTAGTAATTAAACGTGAGAATACAAATAGGGTGTAAATATTGCATTAACATGTGTCTTGGTAGCTCAATTCCATTATAATACCATAATTTTTTACCATAATTTTAACATTAGATAATCCTTAGGTTCGAGAGAAATTAACTGACGAAAAGCTATATGTACAATAAATACGTAAATAGGGCTGTGGGCAGCCTCAAGAGTGGGTGGAGCCGGAGCAAGAATTTTTTTGGGGGTGAACCCGGAACTGGAGCTACCAAAAAAGGGTGGCTGCCGGCTCAGGATCACAAAATATCTTTAACCTTACAACACCAGAAAATTTCTAAGCAATGAGTGTATGATTGCAGAAAGTTAAGCAAAATTAAAGCAACTACATAATGCTTTTGAAATAGAGAGTTTTAAACGCAATGATTAATATATTCAACAATGCACAATTTTTTATGTCTTTTTCTATTATACAAATTTATTCTATGCGTAAGTTATATATGAATAATAGTTTATGAAATACGTTTCAACCACCATAATTTCTGACAAAATCGTATGTACCCGTAAACAAAAATGTGATGAATAGCATAATATAACATTGGTAACCCAACAGTCGAAAGCCTAAAACAAGTATATTAAGATATATAAGTATATATAAATATATATATATATGATATATATGAAGATATATAATATATATAATAAACATATAATAGTATATAATATATATATACTATATATAATATATAATATATATATATAGTATAATACCATATATATATAGAGTATATATATAGTATATATATAGTGTATATTATACTATATGATATATATATATATATTATATATATATATATACCATGATATATATATATATTATACTATACTATCTAGTAACTATATATATAGTATATAATACTATATATTTGTATATTGAATAATACTGATACTATAAATTTTAATCATATAGAAAAATTTTCATTAGAAAATATAATATGATTTCCCCACGCAGGAAGAACCTACTAGGGAAGTAACTATCGGTTATCCAGCTGGAAACAATGATATCCGGCCGATACAGATAGAGAGAGAGGGCCAGATAGGCTGATACAGATAGTGTGGCCCAGTATATCCGGCCCACCCTATATATTAATATAATACTAAACTATAAAAATATAATATACTATAATAATAATAATATATATATAATACTATAACATATATAATATATATATATATTTATATACTAATATATATATATATATATATATGTATAGATGCAGATATATAACTATGAAAATATATATTAGTAATTATAACACAAAGGGAATACTGCAAATTGTTCATTTTTTAAATAATTCACTAAATTCTATAGTATATAAAATTTTTTTTTGTTTGTTTAAAAAATCTCCCATTTTAACCATTTTTTTTACCATAAAAAATCCAGCCCGGATGGGTAGGTGGCCAGCTCCCTGGGGAGGTACCCAGTGTAAACCTGGTTAAGGTATTATTTTGAAATTATTTAAGTATAGTATATAGACCTATTCCTTATTGTACTTAGAACCAAAGTCTTCAATACATGAAAAATAACCTATAAAAACAGAAAGAATCTAAAGCTAACTTAAGAATAAGAAAATCAGTTCTTACAAATTCTAAACTTACCTTCTGTTGAAGCTGCCCAAGTGTAAATTTGAAATTTGAAATGTGATTATTCCATCGAAGTGATAGTAAATTACCATCTCCCATTTTTTACTTTTAAACAATTACTTTTTTTTAATTCTATAATGATATGATATACATATCCCTCAAGCAATTATTTCAATTTCTGTATATAATATATATATATATATATATATATATAATATACATATATATAATATATATATATATAAATATATTTATATATACAAAGATAATTTATTATCACAGTTATATAATATACCAGATATATATATATGTATATATTATAGATATATTATAATATAAATATTATTAAATAATAAATAAATATATATATATATATAATATAAAATATAATATATATATAATATAATATATATATATATAATATACGTATAATATATTATATATTATTTAAGAGGAAAAAATTAAAAAAATTTTCAATTTAAACTTTAAAATAAATTTATAGTAACATTTTGCTTTATACTGTTAAACTTTTTTCGCCTCCTCATACATTTTAATGCAAATTATTTGTTTTAAATTTTATAAACTTTTTTTCCTAAATAGAGATCCATCTTTACATATACTGTATCAAAAACACAAACCAAGCTATATATATATATACATATATATATATATATATATATATAATATATATAATACATATCGATATAAAAATTTATATTATATATATAATTATAAATATATAATATATAATATATATATATATATAATATATATAATATACCTATATATATATACCGATTATATATATATATATATATATATATATCAAATATAATAATATATATATATATATTAATTATATATTAATATATAAATTATATATAATATAAATATATATATTATACCGGTATATAATATAATATATATATATAATATAATACTATATATATATATATATTATATATATATATAATATATATATTAAAAATATACGGTATATATAATAGGGAGAGAACACGCATACTCGAAGCATTGAAATTACCTCGCCATTTTTTAAAATGATTTTCTCTTATATTATATAACTATATATATATATATATATAATATATATAATATATATATATATATATATAATTATATTACATTTTCAAACCGCAATTCAGTCCACGTGGGCAATTCGGTCCAGTGGCCCAAAATAGCCTACATACATGGAAAAAATATATCTTTAAAAATTGTAAAATAATGTGGTTTATGTCCTGGGTATTAATTTTTTATGAACTTTAATTTAAGTCATTAATTTTGTGAATTTTTTTTTTTTTTCTGAGCACTATAAAATCGGGTAATTTTAAGCTTATTGCTAAGAATCATACAGGTCAAAATAATTGTACTACATAATGGTACCAAGATATAGTACTTACTTAAAAATAGTTCATAACCTTAATGCAATGGTTGGAGTCATTCAGGGCAAGAGATAAATATCGTTTTATTTTACAAAAATTGTAACACGGGCAATTCGGTCCATAAAATTTGCGTGGGGCAATTCGGTCCCCATTGAAATCTCATTAAATTAAATTTTTTAATGCCTTTTACAAAAAGATGTCCGAAATATATGTTTAAAATATTTTACCTTTTACGCAAGATAGGGTAGTAAAGTTTTTCGCACATAGGCCTATTAAACTTGTACATTTTTTTCAACAGATGGTTTTCACACTTCACCACAAGTAACACGGCAGGGATAAAAAACAAAAAAGGGAAATAAATCCTGAAATGAATGGAATTAAATAAATTTCAGACTTAAGCCGTTTTCATTCTTGCATTGGCTCTTACGAAACGGAATTACCCTAAAACCTCGAGTTTGCAATCGTTTTGTCGAATTAAGCGCAAATTTCAAACCAGCGCCAAAATCGAACAGAAACGCTCACCAAAACGTAAAGAATTTCCTTAATTCTGTGTAATATAAAATACAAAAGAATTGCAACCTTACAGAATTAATTACATTTCAGTTCGTTTTTTCAAACAGCCCAAAATCGAAAAAAAAAAAAACGCTCACCAAACGTAAAGAATTTTCCTTAATTCTGTGTAATATAGACTAAAATTCTGTGTAAAATAGCAACCTTAGCTGAGGCATTTTGTTTTAAGATTTTGAGTTGACAAAAACGAACGCAAACCTGAAGTTTTATTAGTTTTCAAACCCCAATTGTTTCTTAAAATATATTGTAAGAAATGATTATGTTTAAAAAGAGACCTAAAACACTTGAGCTTGCGTTCCATTTTTGTCAAACGCGTTTGCGTTCATTTTGTCAAACATCGCAAAATCTTAAAAAAAACGCTCACCAAATGTAAAGAATTTCCTTAATTCTGTAAATACAGAACAAAAAGAATAGCAACCTAAAGAATTTAAGGAATTCCTTACTAGGCGAGCCTCTCTTTACGACTTTTTGCAGTTTGACAAAATGAACAGCAAACTCGAATAATTCTTATTCCTTAATTCTGTAAATACAGAACAAAAAAAATAGCAACCTACAGATAGGGAAATTCTTACGTTAGGCAGAGCCTCGTTTTATATGATTTTGCAGTTTGCAAAAATGAACGCAAATTTGAACATTAATTAAGAATTGAAGTTAATTGCTTATCACCAAATTGTTAATACCATTGTTTAAAAATGAAAACTGCACTTATCATAGTTTATCAAATAAAACACTTAAATGAGGATTAGGGATGTGAAAATTGAGTGGACCGAATTGCCCCGCACCCCAAAATCGTGGGGCAATTCGGTCCACGTTATTTATCGGCTTCTAACATTAATCCTATATTATATATACAACATACAATTAAAATAATTCACTCCAAAAGGTATATTAACATAAAAAAAAAAAAATCGAAAAAAAAAATAATAAAGTCTAAAAAAGCACAGCGAGTACCCCTTATTTTGGACCGAATTGCCCCGTTTAACAGTATATATATTAATAATATATACTATATATAATATACTATTATAATATACTATATAATATAATATATATTAGATATATATACTAGGTATATAATAGTCAGAGGATGGGGAGGCGCGGAGTACGGAGAGGCGAGTCGCTAATTTCAGGGGGTAAGTGAAGTCGCGGAGACGAGGGGGAGTTCGCGATTTTCTTCCAAAAAGTGGGAAGAGTCGGAGAGTCGACGAAAAAAACACCGCCCCGTTTCGACCCCAAAACAATTTTGTACTATCACATTTATCACAACAAAATTTGAAGAAACTAATTTGAGATTCACGCTGAGTAAATAAGACGACATTTTTTGATTTTGGACATTTGTTTAGTAGCCAATTTAAGTGATGTTGGTTTTTTTAACTGGTTAAACGGTATAGAAAAATAAATATGTACTTGACTAGCTTGTGTAGTCCTTAACGAACTATCAACAGCGAGCGTGGCTAATTAATAAACGGAGAAAATTTAAAGTCAAAGAAGAGTACATAACTGATTTTAAAATTAAGAGTCAACATTCATATTTAAGAGTAAGTTGCATAAAGCTAAAGAACGGATAAGATATATGTCATATAACAATTTATTGGTACAACAACTGGTGCTGGCAGCTTACCGTTGTGGATGTGTCAGCATTTCATGAAATAAATTTCCAATTATAATTAGGAATTTTCTAATATTAATTTTAAATTTTTTGGTTTGTAGACACGCGAAATATAGATCTATCATACACCTCACAACCGTAAGAGTGGGGTTAAGCATATTAATAAATTAATTAATCAGATTGCAAAATATAAATAATTAATCAGGTTGATAAACAAATAATTATTTTTTCTTGACGTTTGGCAGGGGTTTGTAGTTTGTGAGAAAATGACCTTGATTATTTTGATTCAGCCAACATTGTTATCACATAGCGTACGAGCGTATCATATACTATATATATATATTAATATATATATAATATATAAGTATACAATATCATATATATATTTAATATATATATATTTAATATAATATATATATATATATATATATATAAAATATATATTTATATGATAGATACTATGTATTTATATTAAGTATAAGTATAATATATATACAGTATTATACGGTATCATATTATATATATATATATATATATAATATATATTACATATATACTATTCATATAATATATAATATATAATATTTATATATAATATATATATATCTCAGTGGCAGCTTGTGGACTTTTTACTACTCGTGCACTCTCTCTCTCTCGCTCGTCTATATATATAATATATTATTATAGATAATATATATAATATATATATATATATTAATTATTAATATATATAGTATATATATATTATCTATATATATATAAATAATCTATATGAATATAATTATATATGGTAAAAGTTACTTTAACGCCCACACGGAACGGGAGCTTGATCAAAAAATTCTAGGTAGCCCATGAACATAATAGATGCTTTTAGGGTCGAAATCTAATTTTTTTTTCCCTGACCTGACCAGACTGACCTAGCGCACTTAACCTACTACTAAGTCGAACCCTAACTTTTCAGAGTACAAAAAAAAAAAAAAAATTCGATACTCCTTGAACATCTATTTATGTATCATAGATGCTACCTGTAAAAAATTTTTTTTGATCTTGGCTCGCTGTTCCGTGGTGGGCGTTAGTAAATTTGTCCATATAAATAGTATAATATATAGTGAAATCCAGTCTTAAAACCGCACAAATGTCTATCCATATCTCAAAACTACCAACAGCTCCGGGAAAGGAATAATGTGCTTGGAATGTTGGTCCAATTTAGTGCGGGAAGTGTAAAAAAAAAAAAACTACAATGCATGGGAAAGGAGTACATTTTTGGAATCCCTGGTAAAAAAATTGAGAGAATGTAAAAAAAAATAAAAAAATAAAAAAAATTATTGTAATAAATTATAGTAAATATGATTAGGAGGCCTATTTAGAGACTTTTTAAATTTGCTACCTCGTTAAAGATATAAATGTTTCGATTACATAAAGGGCATTATAGGAAGGGCCCCATTTCATCTTCTGTGTTGGATTATTTTATTTTTAAGCTAAGATAATTTCTGTCTACTTTTGACGTTGTCGAAGATAACCTAACTTATGATACTTCCCGGGAGTGTTAATAATATTGAATTATCATAAGAGAGAGAGAGAAAAGAACTAAAGGAAAAATAGAGTCAATTGAGCCGATTTTCTTTCATGTGGCAGACGCTCAATTTATCGACCTCTCTTGCATTTCCCTTAATTAATCTTGAGTTAACTTATAGTCTACTCTGTATTGTAGACTCCTCCTTACCACAAACGTGCCAAGAAACTTATTTTCCAAGAAAAACGAAGTCCTTGATGATTTCCTTTTGTGAAGCGATGTTGGTTCGTCGCGTTTTAGACACCAGCAATAGTCAGCTAACATGTTGATGTCCCAGCGTCCTTGATATCTTGTTTCCATCGTCTTTATGTCTTAATTAGTTACCTTTTCTCTTTTCCTTATGTACCGTCGTGCATATAACTTTTAACAATTCACCGACCTGTTTTATGCTTATGACCATCATATGTAACCAAAACAGAAAAGTCTGACTTTTTTTTTCTATATTTTTGCGAGTTCGCCATTTTTCGTCCGAATGTTCTTTTCCATAAGCTCCATTTTACATTGTTGATTATTATCATTTTTCTTTACTGTGTAGCGTTTTAATTATTTCCCACTATGAACCAGTCAACTTATTTTTTATTCTAAACTATTACCGCTCATGCATCTTGTTCACTGGCTTCATACTGGTGTAGTCTCAATGCTTGTGTCGGCTTTTAACAGGCCTCTAATTTTGGGGACCGTCTTCAATATGGCGCTGCTGGTATCGTTGCATGCAACTCGTGCATGTGTGGGGAATGTATTGTTCACGAGTTTGATTAATGCTTGAAATAGACTTCTGGGCCCTTCTTTATTCAGTGCTATTGACAAAGTTTTCTATCTCCATATTCAGGACTTCAATAATATGATATTTACTATTAACATATGTGAGATTGAGTAATATGAGTAATATAAAATCTTATATAGTGCAATGACTATGTCAGTCTTGTGTATGTCCGTCCGCTCACAGAATACAAGTGATACATATATGTTCTGGTCTATGACGTCATATATTTTTTGAATTGATATGTGCTCAACCGTGTCTTAGCTCTCTGAGCCAATTCTTTCTTTCTTCTCTCAGCTCTTCTCAGTATGGTTGAGACTATTTATGTCCACGGCTATTCTCTCTCCCCATTAGACATCAACTGAATCCTATGTGTATACTCTTGTCTGTAGTTCTCTTCATCTTGCATCACGATAGAATGTCAGTGTAGCAATCTTTGAAAGCATGAGAATTCCGGATCTCAATCTCTCTTATATCTATTCATTGTACTCTTACACTGCTAATACAAATACTTATACTATTTTTGCAAAACTGTGTTCTTTTATTGCTTGCTATATTGATTGGCTGGAGTGCTATTTGAGTATGTCTATAACTGCATATTTCTTTTCTTTCTCTTATTAGTGTTACCATCTTTTTAAAAATCTGAAGTACTTTCTCACTTAACTCTGACAAGCATGTATAACTCTGCGGAATGATGATGACATTCCCTGCTTACTCGTAGCATCTCACTCCATATTTCACCCAGTTTATATGTCGTCTAGTACGTTCCTTTGATTGTATTTGCTACTCTTCATTATCTTCTCCTTTTATATCTTTTTTTGTTTTATGCTCTCTTCTCGTTCTTAATATCGATCACTTTTCTGAATCTCTCTCTATATGTTATGGTATGGATGCTCTATATTTTTTTATGCTCGATTTCTTCATTCTACATGAGTTCTTTTTTGTGCCTTCTTCAACCTTCGAGGTCCTAGCAAGATATCATTTATGTATTACATTTCTCTAGCGTCTTTCCATTCACCTCCTTTGGTTGTGTTAAGTTGACATGCTCAAGTGCTCTAATTAAAACCCTTTATATACAATCATTTAGAGCAATAACTCATAACCTAAAATCGTGCAATGAAGACAACTTGACATAAGAACTTTCGAACTTTCTTTCATCTCTATTTCTGAAACCAAAAGTATGTAGTTATATTCTTGAGAGAGAAGAGGTTGTATCTCTAACTTAAGACGGGATGTCACCAAGTAAAGTTGTGCGTTCTCTTTAGAAGACCCAAGATCTCTAGTATCAAGTACATTATTAATTTACTTTGTAAGTGAGTGATTCTATTGGCGAGAAGTTTTTGAAATGAACGATAATGAGCTGATATGTATCATCTGAAGTGTAATCAGTGGGTCATCCACTTCTATATCTTTACTATATTTGTCTATGTTAACTACAGTATTATTTGCATGGTGGAAGAAGGAACTGGAACTCCTGGACCATGTGGTTGTAGTTTAATGGCAGAAGGAACAATCAGGGTAGACTACAGTGTGCTTTTTCTTCTTTATTGATACCTGAAAAAAGGTTTCGCCTACTTAATTTACATATTAATTCACTCGATAAGTGAAACGTTATACTTTTTATACACAATTAATATTTACAAACATAAAAATTTTGATGTCCAACATCACAATTTTTAATATATTCAATTTAAGAGTATATATTATATTCATTATATAATATAATATTAATATATATTAATTATTTTATATATATATAATATATTATATATATATTATATATATATATATTAATAATATATATTAATTGATATATTATATAATATATCATATATAATATATATTATAATTATATATATTTATATATATATATAATATATATATATATTAATATATTAATATATATATATATTATATATTATATATATGGTATATTAATATATCATTATACCACAATTTATTCGTTGGTCAGTATATAATACACTTATTTTTATATATACAATTACAATTTCAATAGGCTATCAAAAGAATTTTTAAAAACCTTTCTAGATTTGTCAGGACTATATTCGTAAAGTAATTATCTCACCTTTGAGATTGGTCATTAATAGCAAAAATAGCAGTATCGTGTAAATATGGTCCTTGCCTTCTCTACTCAACCATTAAGTACACGCTAATGACAAGAACAGTTATCGTTTTTCCCTCATATCCAGCGTCCACTTAAGTGGCTATGATTACAGGCTTTGCAGCACATATGTGGAGCAAAGGTTTGGTCTTGATCTCCTAGCTTTTTTCCAAAATTGCATTGTAAAAAGGAACTTTACTAACGGCGTTATGGAGCATTGCTGGTCACTAAAAGTTTATCTTTGCCACACACATACAATAATACTATCAGGACTGTTTTTACAATTTCTATTCATTTTTTATGAAAATATTAGGAGTTTTGCTAATGTAACTGCCTGCAAAAAATTTCACAAAGATAAATAAAGCTTAGAATACACTTTAAAACCACTGTTCCTTACATGAGAACAGTCGCCATGGATTAAAGTAAGAACACTTAGTTGGAGAGTGAGAAAGCAACACACAACCACTCGCGCCCGCGGTCAGCTAGAGACTGAGCTCTCTAATGCCATCTAGGGGGCTCGGTCTGTATCTTAAAAACTAGACCTGAATTGAGCAATATGAATGCTTCATTTGGATTTAGATACAAATTTCATTAACAACCACATCCTATAAAAACCCCCAGGAACATTTTGGTCGCAGGTCTGTGTATTATTTTCAGATATTTTTATTTTTTTTTGGAGACTAAAAAAAACAATGGGGAGAGATTATTCTCGTTTCTTCATTACTCTTAACGGTAATTTTTTCAGTGTTTGTAAGATACATATAATATTATAATATATAATATATATATATATGATATATATTATATATATATAATATATATATATATAATATATATAAATTAATATAATATATATAATATATATATATATACTATATATATCATAGTATATATATATAGTCACTGAGTGACTATATTTAGTATAAGCATTAACGCTTTAAAGCGTTAATCCGGTAATTAACTCCTTAATTTTTCGTTAACTTTAAACGCTTTCGTTAATTTCGAAAAGAAGCAACGGACTAGTAACGAGTTACATTTAAGAATTAACGTTGAATTAAAATTTTCCCCTCGTTAACATGTGTGGTTTAATTTAGCGAAGTTTATAAAGATGTTTTTATCATATTTTAATTCTAATAAGATTCGAAGTTCGATAAACTTTTTTTTCCAAAATTTCCTAAAACGCTCCTTTCTCAATTACCTTCTAATATGTGTTTATTCTGTTCACGGTTAATTATCCTTTTAGTAATGGTTGTATGACATGTTTTTCTTAATGCTGTATTTCCTCATGTTCTTATTGGTTCGCTGAAAAAAAAAAAATAGGAACTGTTGCCCGTTCAATGAGTCATTAACTTCTTTCGTTCGTACTTCCACTTTCTTCTTGGTGACTTTTGTGCTTGTTTATATAATATATATATAGTATATATATATAGTGATATTATATATATATATTGTAATACTTATATGTTAATATATAATATATATATATATACGTATATATTATTAGTTATACTGATATAATATTTTCACCATTCTTTCCTTTACGCTGATATAAATAATTTGAATATCCATCGTATTTATATATAGAGAAAGAAAAATTAAATCAATTGTTGTTACGATCTCCTAATTTCCTACAGATATTGAAGACGGTTAACGATTAACAACTTCCGTTACATTCTTTACCTTTAAACTTTAATGATTAACGCCGTTAATTTTTTTGTTAACGATTAATGGCGTTACCTTTCTCATTAACGGTGCAAACTATATATATATATATATATTATATATATATATTATACTTTATATATAATATATATATACTATATACTATATATACTTAATTTTATATACCTATATATATATATTAATATATATATATATATATAATATATATATATTATATGATAATTATATATATATATATATTATATATATATATATATATATATATATATATATATTCTAAGGAAGCATCTTTAGGTGTCACAAATTCAAACGGGCCTACCACGTAGTGAAAACATCATCATTGCATTTTTTTTAATGAATATTTAAAAGAATTAAAATTGTGAATACCACACAAATATTTGACAATCTCATTACTCTTAGTCATTAATAAAAAAAATTATTCCATTGTAAAAAAAATTTTTTTTTTTTAAAATTTCATGCCTGCTTTCTGACATTTCCTTTGCTTACATTTTACGTAAGAAAAATTACACTTTCGGTAAGATGGGGAAATAGCAATTTTACGGAATTTGTCAAAATTCTTAGGTTTCGTGAGAATATTAAATTTTTCGGAAAATTTGACAAAACTTGAAAACGTTCTTATTTTTAGTAAGATTTCTTATTTTTCGTAAGAATATTGCCAAAACGAAAACGGCTTTATATAAGAAATTAGGTTTCTAAGACGAAAAGTTTCTTTTTTGAAGGGAAAACAATTTTTTTTCAAAACCTTTACATCAATGAGGCACGGGTTAACGTTATTCAATTGATCAAACTTTGTCAATCTCATTTTTTAGACAATTGACAAATTTTAGAGGGTTCCTTGGGAAATACAATGAAAAACATTTACCAACCCTAATAAATAAAAGAAAAAATATATATATATATATATATATATATATATATATATATATATATATTATATAGTAACGAGGGGTATAAGTATAATGAGAGAGTAGATAATAAATAATATATATACTATATATATATATATATTATACTACTATATATATATATTATATATATTAATTATATATATAATTATATATACTAAAATATATATATATATCTTATATATGTATTTTCTGAATTAGCCGTCATATGTATCTTACAAAACAAAATGCTACATGTAAAACGGAATTACATTGCTGAATGCTGTCTCGACGAGAGAGAGTTTGCCCTGGAAATGTAAAAAAATAAAAATAAAAAAAAAATAGTAATAAAAAATTATATATAAAACAAATTATATCTCCAAAAAACTACAATATATCTAACATGCGAAAAGGTAATACCATTTTTGGGAATCCTGGTAAAATTTGCGAAATAAAGATGAAAATGTAAATAAAAAAATAAAAAAGAGATTTTTTGTAATATATTAATTATAGTAATATTATTAGATTAGGATTAAAGAGCCTATTTAGAGAACTTTTATGTTACTCGTTTAAAATAAATAGACTTTCTAATTAGAAATTTTTGCTTTTTTTTTTTTTACTAACAGTTAGGTTGCCATAATGATGCCAATTACCGACACCGATGGCAGGAAGTCGGGGAGTCTCCTCGGCCTTCCGGGGAACTCGGGCGTCAGGACTAATATTCCCCCCCTCCGGGGAGTCTCCGGAACCCCCGCTTTTGGTATTGTGGTGTCGCGGGGGTTCCTCCGCCCCTCCCGCTAACGGGGTATGGAAAACGTCCCCCCCTATGTTCCCCGTCGGCTCGAGCACCTAAGTGTGCCGTATAAAGCAAAATTTAATAGAAAGTCTTATTTATTTTAACGAGAAAAACCAATAAAAAAGGTCTCTAAAATAGGCCTTCTAACATATTACCTACTATAATTATTAAACAGTAATTTTTTTTTTTTTATATTTACTTACTGTGCATATTATAGCCGAGATCTAAAAAATGTAGTTGCCTTTTCGAGCTAGTAAGCTATTGTAGGTTTTTGAGATATATTTTTTTTTTAATTTATTTTATTTATTTTGTTTATTAGTGTTATCTTTTTACATTCCGAGGGCAAACTTTAGGACCAAGCAACTCCAGCAATGTGATTCCGTTTTACTGTAGCAGAATTAAGTAGTGTTAAATGTAAGAATACATAATGACGTGCTTCATATACAGAACGTGGCCTATATATATATTATATATATATATACTACCTATATCATATTAGCTACTACTATATAATTAGTACTTATCAGCGTTCATTATTATATTTTATTATTGAATATATACTATATATACTAATATATATATATATATATATATATATATCAAATAAATATAAACATTTATATATATATATATATTATATATATAGTATATAATATTATATATATATATATGGAGAATAGTCTAAGTTATATAGCTCTTTTGTAACGGTACTCGTTAAGCCCCAAATAAAAATAGACATGGGTATCTTTATGGTTACCATAAATAGACTTTCTATTAATTTAGGGATTGATGATTCAAATAATATATATTATGGATCCTGTTACGTTTTTAACGACTCCGTCAGTTTTTTTTTTTTTTTTTTTTTAAACTAAAGGAATACACAAGGTAAAATCCGAAAGATTGCATAGGAAGTCGGTCTCTCGGCCTTAATTCCACGGGGAACGACAGGGTGGACTATTATCCTCACTCCTCCAGGGTAGGGTCTCCGAACCTCCCGCTCTTTGGTTATTTGGATTATTGTGCGCGGGGGTTCTCCGCCCCTCCCCTACGGGTATGGAAAATCGTCCCACTCCTTATATCTGCTCCTCGTCGGCCTCGAGGCCCCCCTATTTTGGCCGTGTTAATACCATAACAAATCATTATATTATTATTATATATATTATTAATATATTATATATATATATATATATATTTATTATATATTATAATAATATTATATATATTAAATAATTTTATTATATATATATATATATATATAATTATATTTTATTATATATATATATCTCAAACTAAATAACAACTATAAAATTCTAATTTAATGTTACCATAGAGATATATACGATATTTTTGGTGTAACTTATTTACCTTAAAAAAGGTCATCGACAAAACAAAAAATTCCTTTAATTCTCGTAGGATTTGCAATGACGTCGAAACACTTATATATTAAAAACTTATAAACATTGTCTAGCTAAGCCCAGGCATCTTACTATCTTATTTTTTTATAACAGTGTTTTTATTGTATTAAATTTTATTTGCAAAATACGCTAATAATTTTATATTCATTTTCAAATTTAATAAAACTGCATTTTGGAGACTAAAACGAAACACAACCTAACGAACCAAAGTTTAATGGGAACAACTGAAAAAAAGTATATGATCCTATATTCTCTCATTTGAAGGTAATTGGTAAAGTCTAAAAATTACTCCGCGTCATAAAGTAAACACATGATATGTATTATTTTTTTTTTAATTATAACTTCAAAATTTTAATTTCCCGCTACTCGATTTCTATATCTCATACGCTTTTTATATTAAGTTTAATATTTTTATAATAGGTTAAAATTAAAAAAGAATTTACTTTGAAGAGATCAAAAAGTCAATGGGTTTATGATCTATTGAGTATATATATATATTAAATAATTAGTTTAGTATTGAAATATAATAGGTTAAGATGATAATAATTATATATATTAGATATATATATACCTTATTATATATATATAATATACTATATTAGTCTGTAATAATTGGTAGATATTGCTATATAATTATATGGGCCTGTATATATAGTAAATATTGCAGAAATTTAAATATAAAATATTATATAGTATTAAATGAAAAAAGACTTTTCACAAAACGGACTACATTGCAAAGCGTTTTTTTAGGTTCAGGAAGGTATATGAGAGACGGCATTTTTTTTTTTTATGGCTCCAGGAGCTGCAGCCGAGAAAAATAGCAGCTCTACGGAGCTGCTCGTAACGGAACCGAAGAATAATGGTGTGCTGCTGAGCGCTCCGAAACCATGCAATAAACTTCAAAACTTTATATTATATAATATATATATATAGTATATCGTATATAATATGCTTTTGAATATAAAACTATAAATATTTTATATATATAGTATATACTTATCCTATATTAAGTATCTTCTATCCACTGATGGTAAATATTAAATATGGCAATATATATATATATATATATATATAATATATATATATTATATATATATATATATCACACATATATATATATATAATATAATATATATATATATATATATATATATATATATATAATTATCTCACCCTCTTTCCCAAAGACTGGGGGTAAGGTGCGCAACAAGCGCAGGAAACAAAAGTAGAAGATTATGACGAAAGTCTAAAATAAAGCCCAGCCTTACCGTCCCCTTTATACCCCTTTAGCGAGTCGCAGTCAGAAAATCCACTCTAGAGCTTCACAGGACCGCGACGGACCCTCACTATGGCATCTAGTCAATGTGGGCTTCATCCATTGTCCCAGGTGGGCCAAACCATAGCCCCCTCACAAAACCACGCCATTCACTCCTATTATGCACCTATCTTCTCACCTCTGCCAACTCCCATTACTCTCCTCCAGGCATTCCTTTACAGACTCGATCCACTTTTCTTCGGTCTCCCAGGCGGTCGATTCCCAGCCCACTCACCATTAAACATCCGTTTAACCAACTGCCTATCATCCATGCTTTCCATATGACCAAACTATCTCAACGTACTTTCATTTAATCTCTCATTTATTCCTTTCTTCACGCCACACAACTGATGCGTTCATTTCTCATTTTATCAATTTTTCTCACCTAACACACCCCTAAGATTGTTCATCTTAACACATTGTACTAGAGATCTACACCTCTTACTCCAGACTATAATCTCACTACTCTACATTAACACAGGTAACAAAATACCCTCGTGTAAGATCCTAGAGCACTCAACACTTAGTCCCTTTACATCCACCAAGGATTTAATTGCACCAGTCCCCTTCTTGCCATTCGCAACTTTCCTACTACACTCTGCATCATCCGTTCCCATATCACCTAACATATCCTAAATATTTAAACTCAAACGCTTGTTCCAGCTGCTCACCATCCAGCAACTTTACACCGAGAACTGTCCTCACTCACAACCATAACCTTACTCTTATCAACGTTTACTTTCAAACAACTTTTACACACCCTGCATTCAACTCCGGGTCGGATTGGTTGTCCTCGCGGGCCTTAGTTTGGAGACCCAAACTATTACCATATATATATATATATATATATATATATATATATATATATATATATATATATATATTTATTTTTATATTAAATATACATATATATATATATATATATATATATATATATATATATATATATGTTTGGGAAAAAGCAATATAACGGGAAAATAAAGATTAATATACCGATAAAATGGGGGGGGGGTAAGAAAGTGCTTCTGGAAACAGGTAATAAGGATAACATCCCTTGGCTAATAGGGACAAAGGTGTTGAAGAAAATCGAAGCGAGAATCGATTTCCAAACTATGGAAATGACCGGAAATCACTTAATTAACGAGGAGAGAATAAATGTCATAAGAGATGAAAAGGGGCATTTAAGAGTGAGATTAAGGTTAAGAAAAAATAGTGGGGAGTATATGGTTCAATCTAAAAAGAGATCTTTGGGAAATTATGAAAAATGGCGGCGAAGTTGCATGAAGTTACATTTCCAATTTGGTCCTTGTTCCTATGGAAAGTTAAAGAAAATGATAGAAAAGGCATTTTCTGATGAACCGACGTTCGGTAAATTAAAAAGCTAAAACTGGAAACAATGAAAAAGATATGCGAGGAGTGTACAATATGTAAAAAATATAAAAGGAATACAAGTACACCTGTGGTGGGGATGGCGTTGACAAAAGTTTAATGAGGTGGTGGCGTTGGATATATAGGGTAGTTGGAAGGGGAGAAATTTCTGGTAATAATCGATTGAGACAAGATATAGTCAGGCGAAATGGATCAAGACAAAAAGACCAGAAGAATTAATAGAAGCTGTATTAGAAAAGTGGATGAGCATTTTTGGGGCACCGGAAAAAATTTTAACGGATGGAAGAAGAGAATTCCAAAACAAAGTTTGTTGAATTTACCGATCAATGGAGAATATAATTATTAAGTATCGCGAGCGAAAGTCCTTGGGGTAATGGGAAATGCGAAAAGATGGTGGGAATAATAACAGTTTAAGAAAAATGAAGGAAGAAAATATAGGAAGAAAACAATGGATTTTGCTAAGAATGAAACGATTATGAATGAAAAGTTTCTCTCCATAGCAGAAGGTTTTTGGAAGAAATAGCCAAGCCTGAGGAGGGAAGGATAGAAGACCAATCACCGGCTAAACTAGAAATGGAACCGGAAGGAAAAAGGTTAAGAGAACTTATGGAAATACAGGAACAGGTAGAAGAAAAAATCCATAGTGTAGATTGTAAAAATAGAATAAAAAGAGATTTAAAGAAAATGTTAGACATCATAAGTTGGAAGATGCAAGGATAAGGGATAAAGTTTTATAAGAAAAAGAAAATAAATGGAGAGGACCTGGAAAAGTCATAGGGATAGAAGGAAAAACCGTTTGGGTACGTCATGGAGGATTGATTAGAGAAGCGAATAAAATTCATATAAGAATACAAAAAACGTTTTAGAAAGACGGGAAAGACGATAATGAGAAAAAAGACTATGGGGGTAAGTGAAAATGAAGATGATGAAATAGAGGACATGTCAGGGGTAAAGGAAATGGTTGAGGAAGAGAAAACGAGTGAAGATATAATAGAAGAAAAAGAAACAACTAAGGAAGAAGAAAGACAAGAAAATCAGGGACAAGAGGGTGTTAAATGTAAGGGCATTAAAGATCTGAGAAAATTATCGGGTTAAAGTAGGAGGGTAAGAATAGAGAAGGATAAAGATTATGAGTTTAGGAGGAAAAAAGAGGAGGAAAATAAGATATATCATATAATGTGAGAGATATAGAAACTGGAGAGGAACGATGGATGGATCTGAGAGTTTATGATGTAACTGAAGATAATGAGAAAAAAAGAGCTTGCAATGATTGAAGGTGAATCTGTACTTTTTGGTAATATGGGTGATGAGAATCAAGAAGAGATGATAAGACACGCAAAAAAGAAAGAATTGGATAGTTGGAAAGGAAATAAGATAAATGAAGAAGTGACACCAAAAGAAGCTATGAACCCCCTAAAAACAAGATTGATAGTGAATCAGAAGGAAAAAGAGAATGAAATTGTATGGAAAGTTAGATTAGTAGCGAAAGGTTTCATGGAAAACATTGACAATAATATCATACAGTGTGAAGCCCCTACAATGTCAGCTGAGGGATTAAAATTATTATTGATGAAGGTGAAAATGTATGATTGGGAAGTGAATTCTTTGATATAAGAACGGCGTACCTACAAGGCAAAGATATAAAGAGAAGTTTTTATGGTTCCGCCTAAGGAGGATGAGACAAAG
Source organism: Trachelipus rathkii (assembly GCA_015478945.1). Classification (NCBI taxonomy): domain Eukaryota; kingdom Metazoa; phylum Arthropoda; class Malacostraca; order Isopoda; family Trachelipodidae; genus Trachelipus; species Trachelipus rathkii. Next base: position 20,720 of record JABUQX010050041.1, read on the forward strand.
AAAATGTGAAAGCTGAATAATTCTGTGTATGGATTGAAGGATGAGGCAAGAAATTGGTACGAGAGCATAAGGGATATTGTGTTGGAAAGTGGAGGTAAAGGAAGTCGAGTAGGAAAAATTTTTATTGGAGAAAGGAAGGGGATTTGATGGGAGTGATGGGGATACATGTTGATGATATTGTTTATGGAGGAAAGAAGGAATTTCATATACATATAATTGAAAATCGGAAGAATAGAAAGAGGGAAATTTAGATATTTGGGAATTGACAGAGGATGAAAAGGGGCTAATAAGGATGAGTCCGAATGGCTACATAAGGAATATGGTAAAGTGGAAATAAAAGGAAATAAGGGAAAAGGAAAATTAAGCGTAGATGATCAAACATTGTATAGATCCGTATTGGGATAATTGAACTGGCTGGCACAGAATACAAGACCGGATGTCAGTTTTCAGGTGAGTGAATTGGGTAGAAATTTGAATAAGGCTAGTTATGATAATTTCAAAGAATTAAACAAGGTAGTAAAGAGAATGAAAGAGAAGAATGTGGAAATACAACATATATAGAGGGGTTTACAAAGGGAGGGATTAACTCTCGAAGTGTTTGCAAATGCGTCTTTCGGGAATGCCCAAGATGGGAAAACGCAAATAGGTTTCTGTGTGATGTTGAAAGATAAAACTGGAAAGGAAAAATCCTGAGGTGTGGAAGTCTAAAGCGGCAAAAAGAGTATTAGGATCAACTTTAGCGGGAGAGACGATGAGTATGGTGGAAGGAGTTGAATGGGCGGAATATTTAAAATATTTATGGGAAGAAATGAATGGAGTGAAAGACTACGAAAAACTACAAATTGTAAAAACCGATTGTAAATCGTTGAGAGAATCTGAGATCTGAAACGAGTGTGAAAAACACGATGTTAAGAATACTTTTAAATATTAAGGGAAAATTGGAAGGGGGAATGATACAAGATATAGAATGGATTAATAATAGATTACAGGTAGCGGATGGATTAACAAAAGAAAAAAGCAATCGTTAGATTTGGGATTTAGTAAAAGTCAGGGAGGAGAGAAGAGAATAATTAAAAAAGGAAAATAGTATTAGTGTGTGTTTGTAGGGTTGGTATTTGTAAGATGAAAGAAGGAGGCGGGCTAATTTTTGTGAGTGTTATTTTCTTTTGTGGACCGCATTCTACTGTGTGAGGGCTCTGGATAAGATTCTTCCTGTGGGTATTTATTTATATTTATTTCTAAAATGCTTCCATTTCTTTTAACAGATATGACAGGAATTGTTGATTGAATTATTGTTGATCCCAATATTTGAGATTTCGAAAGTTTGTAAATTTAATATAGTTGAAAATAAGAGGAATGAAGAGAGAGAGAGAGAGAGAGGGAGGAGGGAGAGAGAGGGAAGAGAGTGGAGGGAGGGAAGGTTAGAGATGAATGGAGAGTGACGAGGAGAGCAGAGATTAGGAGGGATAGAATGAAGGAGAGAGATAGAGAGAGAGAGAGCAAGAAGCAGGGAGAGAGGAGAAAGTATAGAGAAAAAAAGAGAGAGAGAAGAGAAGAGAGAAGAAAGAGAGGGAGAGAGAAGGTAGAGAAGAGAGAGAGAGAGAGAGAGAGAGGAGACGAGAGAGAGGAGATGAGGAGAGAGGAGGAGAGGAAGAGACGAGGAAGAATGGAGAGGACGAGAAGGCGAGGGAGAGAGAGAGAGGGAGAAAGAGAAGAGAGAGAGAGGAAAAGGAGAGAGGGAAGGAAGAGGAGAGAAAGAGAGAGAGGGGGGAAGGGAGGGAGGAGGAAGGGGGACGGAGAGAGAGAAGAGCAAAGAGAAGAAATAAGGATACCTGTTAGGGAGAGGGAGGGGAAGGCGAGGAGAGAGGAAGGGAGAGAGAGAGAAGGAGGAGAGAGAGAGAGAGCTGAGAAAGAGAGAGAGGAGAGAGAAGGAGAGAGAAGGAGAGAAGGAGAGAGGGAAGAGGAGAGGAGAAGAGAGAGAGGAAGAGAGAGGAGGGAGAGAGAGCGGAGAGAGAGAGAGAGGAGAGGGAGAGAGAGGAGGAGGAGAGGGGAGAAGTGGAGGAAGAGAGAGAGAGGAGAGAGAGGAGAGAGGAGGGAGAGGAGGAGAGGGAGGAGGAGAGAGAGGAGAAGAGAGAGAAGAGAGAGAGGAGAGAGAGAGAGACGAGGAGAGAGAGAGAGGAAGAGAGGAGAGAAGAGAGAGAGAGAGAGGAGAAGGAGAGAGAGAGAGAAGAGAGGAGAGATGAGAGAGAGAGGAGAGACGAGAGAGGAGATGAGAAGAGAGAGAGAGAGAGAGAGAGAGAGAGAGAGAGGAGAGAGAGAGAGAGAGAGAGAGAGAGAGAGAGAGGAGAAGGAGAGGAGAGAGATGAGAGAGAGACGAGAGAGAGGAGAGGGGGATCAATGAGTACTATTGTATTGGGGATTGATTGATAGCGGTACAAATCGATCATTTGAAAAATTAACGGTATTAAGAGTTCAATTTATCAATTATTATTATATACTATATTATATATATATATATATATATATATAATATATATATATATATATATATATAATATATATATATATATATATATATATATATATATATATATATATATATATATATTGGGGGGAATACTTGGGGTGCCATATGTAATAAAATCATGTTTTGGTTGTAAACTATTTAAAAATCACTTAAGAATTAACATAGCTAAAATAAGAAAAACTCACGATTTATTAGAGATACAAGGAAGAAATACTTGTGCCCATTCAAGATCCGCAGTTCATCTCAGACGAAAAGACCATCCTTTACGCATGCCAAGCTACCTTTTCACTTTTGATAATTTCTTCAAGGTTTCTTTTAAACTTTTGTTTTTCGGTGGGGGATCATCACTCAGAACAACAAAATCACCACGACATGCAAAAGAAATTTTATATGGATTAATAAGAAATCAGGAATAACTATAACAAAAACATGTAATGCAGTGATGAATAAGAAATTTTTACCTAATTAAACTCATGCGCTAAAGCCGTGCAAAAAGATTGCATAAATAGTTTTATGATGAGTTTTTATTAATTATCATAACCAGTCTCGAGCATGAGGGAGTAACAAATAAAATGAACAATATTTTTATTGAGAGGATTATATGTATATAATTAGATTTACAAATGTTTAATGTATAAAGTAATACACCAAAAAGAAAAAAAAACAAGCGTTATGGCATTCCAAATTAAAAAATATCCCAAAACACACACAAATCCCGTTTCACAACTCCCCAAAAGAAATTTTCGAATTTCGTAAATCACAGCAAAAAAATAATATATATATATATATATATATATATATATATATATATATATATATATAGAATATATATATATATATAAATATATAATCATATATATATATTATATATATATATATATATATATATATATATATATATATATATATATATATATATATATATATATATATATATATATATATATATATATATATATATATATATCACAACGTGAATTAAATAGAATTAAATACAAAAATTCTTGTTTTGTAACTTGTTTAAAATTATAACATTTATTAGTGTTAACACAGATAATTTCTTTTTTATTATTTTAACACTAATTTGTAATTTTTACTTTTTAAGACTTGAAATTGTTGATTAAATCTTATTTGTTTTACATTGTTTATTTTTACACTTTTGTTTATTTGTTTTGTTTTCTACACTAAATGTTATTTAACATCAACACTGTCAATCCCTAACTCTGATTATGTATTTAAATAAGAGATATTAAAACAAAGGTGAAACCATCTGATCTAACTGGCCGTTTCTTAAAAAGGTATATAAAGAAAAAATGAGTATTTATTGAGGCTTTTTAACTAGGTTAACTAATCACCTTCCTTTTCTGTACAAAAGTTCTAATTCAATGTTGGAAAACAACCAAAAAGGAAACTTTAAATACAGCACTATAAGAAGTAGTTGTAGACTTCAATATTGTAACCAATCCCCAAACCAAGACCTGAAATGGAATAAATAACTTAATATTTCCCATTCCATAATTTACATGTGACATAAAACCATAACTTAATTAATCAATCAATCCAAAGTACTAATAAACTTGTGGAATACTTACCCCCCGGACTTCGCCAGAGTTCGTTTTTAGAGGGATGTGGACACGTAAAGTTTGAAACTTGTGGAATAATTTTGTGCTTCAGAATGAAGAATCCCTTTTCTTTTTTGTGAAAATTGGTATCCTAGGCAAAAATGTTTAGCTTTGTTTAAAATTTAATACTCA